>UZAN01045938.1:0-16003 GCA_900618425.1 Echinostoma caproni
CTCCCCATTTCTGTCTTGCCCTTACTTTTCATAAGACGAACGTTCACAATGATGTGCATTACATGACAGATCACCCCCAATACTCCATTTTGTGACCTTTTCCGCTTTGTGTTTCGTTTTCAACGCAAGGCACATTTACCATATTTTACGTATCTGTTTGAAAATTACGTTTCTACACTCTTCGTACCTTTTGTCTCCACCATTCATTTTTCACATCGTTGTACATTTTGATCATGCGCATGCTTCGCGGGCCTCGCGGAATATACCGTTGTTATTATTATTAGGATAAATACCCCAGGAGCTACAAGAGTAACTCCAGACCACGGGATAATTGTAAAACCGTCCACGAAGGGGTAAACCAATATGGGGAATGAAAAAGGGTGAGCACACTACCGGTGGGGCGAAACCCCATCCTCGCTTGTATAAGAAACAAGTAAAGTAGGAGGTGACGATGTAAGTCAAACAATTCGCACTTCAGTGACGCGCAGCCGAACCGATACGAAGCCTGAATTAAAAACATAATTGATCCGCAATATTCTATGGTACTGAATTAACGAAATCATTACAAATGTACAATAAACGAAACCTCAAATATGCGGCCGAGAGCACTCAAGCAAGCGAGCCAAATAAGATATCCAGAGAGAGGCAAACAGTCGCTCACGTTCCCTGACCACGCGAAATTCAAATATGTCGGGCATCGAATTAACAGATAAAGGATAATGTATGGTGTTTGTGATCGAGAAATGTCAATATAGGAGCAACACACAGATGAAGTTATTTCACCGTAAATCATTATGAGTTTGGAAGGATTTTCAAAAAATTCAGCATGAAATACAGACGCCCTCAGTATTCTCATCGTTGAGCAAATCCGCACCCCTTACGGTGAGGCTGGGGGGATTGATTGATTTATCTAATCTAATGGTAATCTTATGCTGTTACCCTGTCGAAACATGAAATTAATGATGGGGGTCGTAATTCAAGTGCATTTTTTGATGTATTCTTATTTATTGTGAATATAATTCTTCATTATTACCTTGTTGAGAATATTTTCAGTATTCATACAAAACCTCTTCCACATAACGGTGGATATTTATCGTATTAAAAACAACGAATGCAACGGATTCTCTCCGGCACGAACACAAATATTATTAAATTTGTTTTAAAATTGGGCCATCTACCGCTTGATTGAGTTCTGAAGCTTCCCCCTGAAAAATAGATAAATTTGAAGCCATTTTGGCGGTATGACCTTCTCCTGGACTATATTCTTCGATAATGAAATAGCTACTCATCAGTAGCATAATGAAAAATTGTAAAACATCTATACGAAAACAGTATATATATTACAATAGCAATAATACCCAAAAACTAAATAAGGAATTAACATTTAACAAGGTTAAATTTGCGTGGGTTGATGATTTTGATTGCTACAGCTTCCTCCGTTGCCAAGTGACTTTCCCGAAAGTGCTTTGATTTGCTTTGGGGTAATTTGTAAATGATTTTGAAGGCATCGTTATCTGACTGATGTCCAGTATTAGCGAGTTGGACGATAATTGTACTGCTTATTGTTTTATTGCAATCCGTTCTAAGCCAAGCTGGTTTATGTTCTGTGATCAATATATACCAAAATAATTCCATTCATGTGCCCAGTGGTAATTTTGACATGGCAAGAAACGTACCGGAAGGCATTGATCTATGCCTGTAGATTTTAGAGCACCAAATGATACATACATCCGTTCATACTCATGAACATACATCAAATTGCTGCATACACACAACTTTTGTTTCTGAAACGGTTAGTTGTCTTGCATGTACTCTACACGAGCAACACCATCAATTTTCTGTAGTTATTTTGAGCACAATAATAGCTTTGAGATCACTAATTAAAACGAAAACGGCTATATTCGTCATTTGTATGGCAGCTGTAGATACAAAACAATCTGTTTTACATAATGAAGAATCAAATCAAATAATTTAAATAACACTTGTACCTTAGCTAGTTGTCACTGGTAACCCAAAACTGCCCCAGCCAAAACCGAACCAGAACCAGTTCTAACTAGCTCGAAACCGGTTCAAACCACTTTACGTTTGTCCAAGAAAGCTAATCGACCAATAAGGGAAGAGGAATGTGACCATGACAACGACGCAACCAATCAAGTCACAGCAAATGGTCACAACTAACCAATTGGATCGAAAGGACACCATCAATCAAAACCCTCGGACAGAACTATATAAGCACGGTCACACTGAGGACTGACCTTTCTCGATCGAGTAGTGACGATGTTGCCTATCCTGGCTACAAAACGCTTGCGACCAACAACCCGTCCAGCTGAGAGAACCCAGCACCAACAACATCCACACCGAGAGCTACAATCGTTCCACATTATTTCCAGATGAAGTCCGTCTTGGAATGCCATATGATCTGTCACTAATGGTAACGACTAGTAACAGTCAAGTTGGTGCATTACGCGGATTGATTAAATGAGTGTTATGCCGGATTCACTGACTGTATTCACGTTATGCAACGTGGTTGCATGACAAAATCAAATTTCCAATAGAAACCCCACCATTTCAACCTATCGATGACGCAGCCTTTATTAGTCCTGCCCGACTATCTCAGAAGTTCCTTGACCCAGATGAAATTAAAGAGATTAGGAGGCCAATGTTGACAGTTCTCAAAGCGGCCTCTTCATTTCTCACCAGTTTCCTCCTTTAACAATCGACGAAATCATTTGCACACACGCGTCGCATGAAATACTGTTGGTGCTCAAGCCTGCCACTAAATCTCATCATGGTCCCAGTGCATACGTATACGGGCCACTGAGAATGCCAGCTAGACATGGTGAATATCTACTGACATATGCTTGTTGTTTTCTCCAAATGTCCAAATGATGCGGACTCTATCTCCGGATTGATAAGAGCAACGAGTTTAGCGTTGTTCTTTCACCAAAAGCATACCGTCTAAGATTAGCCTCCGGTTTGATAACCATTAATGGGTTCTATATAATCATTGCGCGTACACAAGCAAATTGGAACTTCTTTCATGCGGCCTCGCGGTGCCCTTTGTGCAAGTAGAGTTATAGGCGTGAATAATCGAGCACAATGTATTTATTACCATAGGGTCTTAAAATTTGAATTACTTTTGTACTACAAAAACTAGTGGACAACTAACAAAACCGTGCTTGTGGTACTGGTTATTCATCACTTCGCAAGATTTTCTGTTCGTGAATTTGTAGCTGTCATTAGCGGGCATAAATCAAGAGTTCCCCGACAAAATCACTTACGGTAGATGTTATTATATTATTGAACCCGTGTGCTATTCCTCACACTTATTTCAAGCTGAAAATGGGTGTTACACGAATGAAGAAAATGACAAATAAACGTATTTTCGTTATTGTATATCCCATGGTTTTGCATTTTTTTTCAGCTTCTAATTGGTTTCACAGCCACTACATTATAAATAATTCAGTTGTTTTTTAGGAAAGAATCTGCGGCTGATCGAAAGCTGCCATGAAGTCAACGGAAAATGCTAGATCAGACTGTAATGATGGGATTCGAATACGCACCCCGCTTGCATGATGATAGGAACAGTAACCACCTTTTGATCACAACCAAAAGAACAACTTTAATTTTGATGAGGCATAAGTCATTTTGGTTGGTTATTTTGTGTTCATTGCGGTGTTTTAGATTAGCGTCAGAAAGATGCTTTTCAAAGACTTTGCCATTGTTTTTTTTGTCTAATGACAGGCATAAATCAGTACTATCACAGACAAGGGCGAATTCGCGTAGAACGGAGCCACGGATTACTGAGAACAAAAATTTAGTTTTAAAATCCCGTTCTGTTCAGCAAAACCACTGTGCTGATAGTTCAGAGGTGGCGAAGCTGCCGGTGTTCCGTAACATGGTTCCGAATGCGGAATTCATCTTTAAAGAAACTTATTATTTCGACACCATCGTCAATTTTGAATGCCTTTGCATAACTTCCTTGGGATGATTGTGGTTGAAGTAGATCACCAACTAATCGGCTTTCACAAGTACGAAATATTCTCGACCATTCGGTTTCTGCCCCTACAACGTGTCATAATTTGACGGAGCATCGCATAGGCAAAATTTACTTTCCCAGATGGCTTCAAGAAAAATTGCTAAAGCGGGTCTACTAGCAAATATGAGCAAGATCCTAAAGTTCAAACAACTATGTTGGAAAATTATAATGGAGTTTAACCGTTACTATGACAAAAATATAGGGTTATGTTTTTTACCGAATCCCAGTTACCGGAGTTCCGTTATCGATGATGTGTAATCGTTTATGAATAAACTTAATCGGTTGTTAGTTTTGGTTGTATCTTCAACTTCATGTTAGCCCCACGTTGCGTACGCACCGACCACAAATTTATCGTTCTTCCCCAGAACGGGGTGAAGTGAGCGAAAACTAATACTGGACGGGAACGCAACGCAACGCAACGCGAAACTGATCATGGCATTATCAATCTGCACCGCTTTGATGGACGAACGTCCATTCTGTTGGTTGGTTGGTTGGTGTGTTAGTTACCGAGTTGAGCATCGCACTTGTGGATAGGTGAAGGTTGGGCGGGGTGATTTTGAGGTTGCATCACGCTCTCGAGTAATTGATGAATAAATGAATGTACCTGCCACCAGCTAACACACACCCGCCATCTAAGCTCTCGCTTACCGCTTCACTCTAACCTGTCTGTGTCCCTTGTTGAGGTCAAGCGATTGGGCTGATTGCGAATAAAGACTCATAAGGATGTCAATCAATGCCCCCCCCCCCGAATTTCTCCCCTCTTTCCTGCATGTACGTGTGTGTGTGTTTGTGTGTGTGTGTGCGTGTGCGTGCATGCTAGTTTGCACACCCCCGAGTCCGGAAATGCGGGTTTCCGTAAAACTAGCACCAGGTGTAAAACACGCAAATTACCCAATTGTGGCATTTCAAGATCCCCGGTTTTCAATACTCCTGTTTGGAATTCCGTTTTGTCCGAGAAGGGGGCTGTAGGTGATCGTAATCGTTCATTGGTCTTGTGTGTATCCGAGATACCGATGAAGGTACTACCCTTGGTGATTTCTGGCACATAACCAGAGAGAGACAGACAGACAGCAGACAGACAGACAGACAGACAGACAGACAGACAGACAGACAGACAGACAGACAGACAGACGAGACAGACAGACAGAAGGAGAGACGGAGAATTATGGCCGTTCAATATAATTCGTTTTGATCATCCTCGGGGGAAGACAGGGATGCGAAGAGTTCAGGACGGTGAATTGTGGAAATGTATCAAGATTTATTGGGTATTTTATTGAAAAAGCTCTTATGGGCCTTCGGTACTGTATTAATTCCATGACTGTTTGTTCAGTGCATTTATGAAAACATGTGACTCACTTTTTTCCATTCTTTTAGTACATATATAGATAAAGATATAAACAACATTTAGAAAGGCGTAAGCGGTCAGTCAAAGGACTGTTGTACGTAGAAGATGAGATAGGTGTTACAAATGTACGCCCCGGGTTTGTGAGGAACACCAGTCACTGAATTGGGACGGGCTGACTGCAGTTTTCTCAATGCGATTTACAGAGTGAACGGGTGAAATATAGATCAATAATCATCAGGCCTGTCAATACCGAGAGTAAGGTCGATAGTAAGACCGACCAGTCACGTGACACCCGATGCGAGCGAGCTGCGGCATTAGTTGAGGTCCCACCACAGTAGGTTAGGCGGTGGTACTGGGATTCAAGCACACCTGCGCCACGATGTTAAGCTGGGGACCTAACACAAACCAATCCCAACTCGTTTCGTACTCCATTTCATCCGGTCTCAAGCCCGAAAAATGCATTGAATCCATTTTTACTCTAAACCATTTCCTATCTCCCTCCGACAATGTACAGACTCATGGAAAACCGATGAGCAGGGTCGGCCATGTGAACTACTTAGGTGTCACACGTGAAAATAGCAGCTTTCCTGGTCCTCACATACCCAAACTGTTGGCCACAAGTTGAAAGTTCTTTCTTCAGATGAGACTACTACGCTACTTCTGTTCTGATTTGTCCGTAAAAGACTCTTTTGTTCAACAATGTGTTCTCCTTATACCCCTTTACTGCTTCCCTGTAATGTCCCTGGTTTACTGAAGGCTGATTTCAAGTTGCTGAGGTGTGGCCTCTCAATGATCAGCCGTGTCTCCCAAGTTCCTATATCTGTTTTGATTGGCGGTGTGTAATGCTCATAATGATCCATGCTTGAAGTTTGCTGACAATTTCCTATCTGATTGAACCCATCCTTTACACATTGACCTGTGTGCATGCAGATTCCACCCCCAGCCGGTTCTAAGTACAAACTTATCCCGTCTCGCATATCCGCATAAAGAAACTCTTTGTTATCATATCTTGCCCGGGTACTGATCGACAAGGAAAGTGTTCGTTCTGACCTTTCTAATGCACTTCCTAATTAATTCATATTTGTGTACGCTTTACGTCCCACTATTTTACCTCTTACCAGAATTGTAACGGTGGTCTATATTTTCGTTGAAGGCTTATATATAACTCCCTAAGGCTTCAATGCAATACAGTGTCTCTGTTTGAAGAAATTAAAATGACTCGGTTACTGCACTGATTTACTTGCTCAATCTATTCCATCTATGCGATTCCTGATTCTGTTCCCCAATATATATTATATATATTTCACTTACGTCTAACGCCAGCATGTTTACCAAACAAATCATGGTACAATAATCTATGCAAAAAAGAAACGCGTTCCATGATTTGCATGTGGACGGAATACTGCCAGGTTGCCCAGGCCAAGGTAGGCAAATTTTCCTGAGGAATCCACTACCGGAGCCTTTGACTAACCAAAGCCTGACCCACAAGGCAGCGGGGCGATGTGTAAAAACAGCAATCCGTTGGGGACCGGTGTCCAGTTCATCGGATCATACGCCCTTTGGACGAGAACAAACGTTCAAGGTACCCAATACACCTTGATGTCCAACCGAGCGGGTTACCACTGCCATAACCGGGTAGGTGTGTATGTGGTTCGTGCGCCTCCTCATAGTTGGTTTGGAATCAGGGTTTTGGTCAGCTCCCTTAGGTGTACTACCAGTGGTCCACCAACCCGGGTATAGCCCCAGATGTCAGTTTTTCGTCCCCTTATTTTGGTGGAAAAACACCTCCACCACGAGAGGTCAGTGAGTAGGGCTTCAGTAGAAGAAGTTATTAGGGACGTTTGGTCGTATGGGAGCATTTCATCAGGTGCAAGGGAATGGGTGACCAGCCGCAGCCCTAGACACCCACCCGGACCATACTGAGGATTTCGGAGAATAGAGTAGTCACCAGTGATCAGTTCTTGCCAAGCCAGGATGAGCAGACCGGAATACACACACACAGACGGCTCAACTAATACTACTACTACTAGGGATTGACAGTATACAGTACACAGTAGTGGACCGCTGCAAATCCAGAAGCAACACAAGTGTTGCAAGAAAGAAATTAGAAATTTTAACAGAAACCAAGAGCGCCAATGTGAGTAGTGTTCACACGGCACATCAACTTTGTCGGCTCTCAATCTGCTTTCTATGTAAGTACGGCATTCGTACTGTTGTAACTTTGGAATCTACCTGTAATGTGTGCTGACAACAGGACTGGGAGAACGTAAGCATGTGAGCGCGGTGAATGTGATCAACACTGATTATTTTGTCGTCATTCTTTCTATTCCAGTGAGTTAATTGGAGTTATTTTTTGTGCGCTCACATTTGAAATATCAAGAACTTCTCTTTAATTGCTTGTCACAGAACTAATGATATAATCAGAACTTTTCAGAGTCAAATAAAATAAAATTGTTGATTGTAGAAACAGTTTGTTAAAGTAGAAGTTAAGAACTGATCACCTTTTGGTGGAATAAAGAAAGGACATCATTTTACGTGTTCTACCTCTACTCCATATTTGCGTTACAGTTTTCGAGATAGCTCGGATAGACGAATAGGCTCACTACCCAGGGTTTTGTCGGCCAAATATTGGTTCTAATCGGCACTGGATTTCCGGTCACTAATCTCTCAAAGTTCGCATTGGAACCGATGAGAGTTTAAAACTTCGAATTTCCCCTACCATGCAACATGTTCCCGTTGGCAGCCAACGGGCTTAAGTCACTACAGTCATAGAAATATAGGTATTGATCGAATTCGTGTAACATGAATCCCGTTTTGGAGATATACTTTAATTGATTTCATTCAATTATCGCCAAGTAAGTGGGAATTGAATTTAATCTAAAACTTTTCCCTGTGATAGAAACTGGGATAAACTAGCTACCTCGACAGTGGTCCTCAGGGCCTAGGGTCCGCCATGTGTTAGAGGAAAAAGGTAAATGGTGTTTGACAATCATTTGGGTGAACTTCATGCAAAAACCACAGACTACAGACCCAATTTACCGAAAGGCAAATAGCAAATTGACAAAATGAAGGTACACCAATTTTATCATCCCTACGAAACATTTTCATAAAAATTTTACTTACTGAGGCTTTGTTTTATTTTACAACTGATGCACCAGCAATCGTCATCGAAACCGAGAAGTGGTATATTTCGATGGTATTTGACTAGTAGAAGCAAACACAAGAGTGGGTACCATCTAGGGCTATGCCGTGTTTGATGTGGGGCAATGTTGTACATTTATTCCAGTGAATGAGACTCAAAACAGTATGCGTTTGGTTAGAGGGACCAAATGGGATGAAGGTCAGAGTGTTACACGAGTTTGATCAATACTTGTGCCAACAAAAACAGAAAAACAACAAAAGTTACTGGGCCTCTGACTTCCAAAAAGATAACAGAACTGCCAGACGTTCATCCAGAATAAAGGTTCCACCGTGAACAGAAATACATCGACCGAATATTTAGTCAGACCTGGGGAACGATAAACGTGATACGAACAAATTGGGGTACTGAAAGTTTTCTTATTGGTTTACTGAATTGCTCGAAACGATGAAGGAGAAGAAGGACTAATAAGGATTCACAGTTCGTCATTCCCCATCTCGCGGTTCTGTTTGATCTCAACTTTGATCAACGACTAACCGGTTCAAGTGCGATATCAACCCAAGTCTAACAGTGGCTTGGACGTTGAAAATGAAGTCAAATCGTAACTGTTATTTGTGCGCGGAAATGGTGTGTGTGTGATGCTTATCAAGGATGCAACCGTTTGGTTTATTGCCAGTGACCTCCGAGTAAGCTTCTGATCAAACGAACAATCATGAATGAAAATGCGTATCCTCAGACATGTTCCCAAATGACTGAGGCCAGACAAGAGCACAAACACACGTACACACACCAGTCGGGATAATTAGCTTACATGTTAACTGGTGGATGCCATATACCTGTGTGTAAGTTGGATGGGTAATTCGAGTGTGAAAAGATCACTACTCTGTCGGTGTGGCCTCGTAGCTCAGCTGGTAGAGCGTGTGCTGTAAAAAAGCGTAGGCGGCGTCCATGCATGGGTTCCAGTCCCACTGAGGCTATTGAACTTTTCACAATCTCGACATAAACACAAATACGTACACTATTAGAACACAGTCAACAGTGTGTATATCAGGCGGCAGGAGAATGCAGGAATACCAAATACCCGGCAAAATGGACAAGGGATGAAATAAATAGCGGAGAATGAAATAACTGGTAGTCAGTCACGTTTTACCTGTACATGCCAAAAGGTTTTCAATCGGAATGCAAGTCTTCTCTATTACCGGGAACAACAGGCACAAGAAAGAATGTAGATATGAAGAAAGAGTAGAATGAACTCGTGAGAGCAATTTGCCTGAAAATCGAAATATCTACTTGACTATTCCACCAGGGACAATCATTTTCGTTAGTCTATTTCAGCACACGAGGTATACATGTAATATAACACCATAATGGTACTCAACTTACACCATGCAATGTTTAATTGGTATTCAACTATCAATGGACATGGCATTATCATCGATTTGCCTTGGGGATTTATTTCCTCCTGTCAACCAGACCCGGCTTTTGTTATCTGGCGACGAAAGTTCGCGGGTCACACAAGCATATTTTGATTCCAGTGACTTGGAAGAAGTTTATTCTGGCTATTTCGGTTCGGTTTCAGTCTTATGAAGTGATTCCGCTAATCAAGGGGCGTTTTGTTACAATTACAACGTGATTTGTTACCGCTAAAAAAATAACAGCCCTTCGTGTTCCGTTAGTTTCGTTTCCCCTTGTACAAGTTGCTATTAGCGCGAGGTTACGAAAACCGTGGGCATTCACGCACACACACACACACACACATACAGGGGCACGCACGCACCGGTGCAACTGTAGATGGTATCATTTATCATGCATGCACGAGCGAAAGGGAAACTAGCGGTGAATCATCTGTGCGTGACCATTGCACTGTCCACTCGCATTTATCCTCGATCAGGGTCGTGAGTGCCGCCGTGTGATGGACAGTTAAAATTGCATGTCCACAGTAAAAAGAAGGCGGGCGAAAGCAGTTTTCAACAATTCCTGTTATTGACCCATCCGTGTACACATTCATCATTGAGATATGTCAACCGGTAAACAGCCCGAGAGCCCGGGATCGGGGGAAGAATTGGTACAGTTACCGAAATCCAATCATTCCCATTCGGGTACTGTGCTAAATCGGTCAGGCATCGATTACCAACAAAACGTCAAACCTAATCAGAACTGATGAACCTTTTGTCCATAAACAAACTTCCTCCCTAAATACCGCACTTACCATCATTCGAATAAATAGATGTGTTAGCTGGGAGGATCGGAACCTCAAGACTGGGCGGGAAGAAATATTGTGTGATATGTTTAGGACTGATTAGCGCAACGTTTCATCTGTGGCTCCGATTACTGACGACCACTGTTTATCACTATTCCAAAGCTTAATCGGGACAAGATCACGGATATGTGAAAACTGGCCTCGGACACCGGGAAAATAGCAAAGGGGGAAAAGCATGATCATTTCATAGGGTTAGAACTCATATTTAACATGGGCTACATTTTTGGTCAGGACAGACAAAATCATTTTTGCATGGGATATTTGAAAATTGATCAAAACACAGCATCTTTTGTACAAACCAATCAGGTTGGTCTCTAAAATAGATGGTCGAAAATAGATGTAAAAGAGACTGAAACATTTCATTCCCTGGGGGGAAGGAGTAATCTGTGAAGAAATCTGAAAAGTTCTGTTCGGGCCCGTCTGATATTCACCACCAATGCGGTTCGTCTATATGCAGTAGATTGAAGGTGACCAAAAGGAAATATCTCTGCAACGATCATCGGTGCTGTCGAGAGAGGTTGAACGTAAGTCAAGTCGCTTGCCGTCCAATTACTTGTGGCGTATCTGAGTTATGCGGCACGCTTTTCACCCTAGGTCAGTCATCATGCATTGGTCATGCAAGATGGATCAAAGGTGGCACTAGGTTATGGAGAGTTGGCGCCAACGTGTCCTCCTCTGGGCTAACAGATATCGGCCTCACGGACCACCCGGAGTTTCTGGTGGACATGCGAAGATTGAAGAACTAACTACAAATCACAATTACTACAAACAGATATGTGTTTGGGCTAAGATTAGGAGTTCACGAGAAATCGGACATCGGTTTCTTTGATCGTTTGACGTAATCCTAAGCCACGTAAAGTCAAAGTGAAAGTTTTATGATGGGAATCACTTACAAGCTCATGCTTCTGCTGTCCCCATAGAATAGGATTTACACAACTGAATCGTTTCACGGTGAAAAAAAAGTTATATACAGTTCCAGGTAGGAGATAATAGAGAATGTGGGCTGCAATGAATTTGCATTTGCTTTTAGTGGTGTAGGAATGTGAGGTGTACCAAGGTTTCATCCAGTTTTCGCTTGAAAGATTCAATAGTTGGTGCAAAAACGACATGAGATGGATGGGTGTTCCAATTGCTGCATACTCTGACTGTAAAAGATTGGTGCCGTGATTCCAGTAGACACTTTCGAAACAGTAACTTGAGATGGAGTCCCCTTTGTATATGGGCGAAATAACTCCTTCTTTCCACAAATCTGGGAGTGCTGCTTGGTCGAACATTCGTTGGAACAGAATGGCTAGCGGTTCGGATATGTGGTTCGCCAAAAAGATCAGGGATTTCGGGTATGTATTGTCCGCATCTGGTAGGCTGGGGCACATCGTTCATATGGTAATGCACCACACAAACACAGTCAACTCAATTCAACTCAAAATAAGCTTTATACCCTTTGTATCAATTTACCGTAAACTAGACTGTGATCAGCTCATGAATGAAGCATTTATCACCACAGTATTTACCGTGCTTATGACAAAATGCGTTTTCTTCCCGTTTTTAAATACTGCACATTAACCAGGAAGAAAATAACACTTCTGGATGGATCTGTTCATACGATTCAGCCCCCGATCGAATTCCGTGCTTCTGTCGTTTAGGGTAAGCATGTTGATATTTAATCCTATTTGTAATATGCTTACCAGACAATGTATCCTGAGCTACTTATGAAAGACCCGGTTGGCAGGTCCATGAAAATCTCAATCGTGTGGGGACAACACTTCGGCTAACCTAACACATCCAATTTCCACCGGTTCGAGAAAATCTGTCAGCTTCAAGCACCCATTCCGAATTCAGGCACCGACTGACTCATCGTCCGGCATAAAAATGTTCCCCTTTCTACCGTTCCATGCTTTTCTGTCAACCTGAATATATTTTTTAAGTGACCTGAAAATGGAGCTCAATGAACTTCTATTGTTTTTTTAATTGCTTGTCCTCAGGCTACTGGTGTATTTTTTGCTTGAATCAACTGTCTTCTCGTGTTCATTCATCCTCCGGCCACAATCCTGTAAGTACGTGACTTGAATTGAATTCTAGTTTGTTTCTCACATGTAGTCCACTTTACAAAACTCCTGAATGTTCCTCACTCACGATGGTTTTGCAGTGTTTGCCATTTTAAAGGCAATCAAAGTGGGGTCACACCATACCATACAGAATAAATTTGTAGGAACACAACACACCTAAACACCGCTCTCATACCCGCGGTTGAATATCTCACATTCCTAACCCAGTTGATGCTTGGCTGTGATTGGCGTGGATGGGGTGTCATCCAAAGAGAAGTATGGGGTGAAAGGGGTATAGCGGCAAGATGTAAGTTGAATAGAAGTCAAGACTTATCAGCTATGTGATGTGATTTTGGCATGCACTGGTGAGGTCCGAATCTCTCGGTAATAATGAAAGAAGCATGTTATTTTGTTCCGAGAAGAGCAGGTCATAACTCGAAGCTTGCCATCAGCAAGCATGACCAATTCTTTGTCAGCCACATAGCGATTCTCAGCAATGCACACTTAACCAAGTTAGTCCAAACAAACCGTGTGGGATGATTCACCAGAAGGCGCCAGAAACAGGTTGCGAAATTCGTGTGATGCTGTTGACCTTAAGGTCAACCTCAGTGGTGTGTGCTGTCCGAGCTGGCCTCAGTGTGAAAACCGAGGATAGATCAGGCTTTGGTCGATTTGACAATCCCTCAATTCTGACCGCACTAGCCGAGTGTCCCGTTTGGGCTGAGGCGAAGTGTGAGGTCAGGAACAACAAAATACTTGGTGCCAGAAACACAGTAGTGAATCATAAACGATCCGATAACATCGTGCGAACAGCGTGAATGCAAACTTTGCATTGTTGGCAATCTAAACATGGCGTAGTTCGAGAATAAACATAGTGGACAAATCCTTTAGCTTTGCTTCAATTCACATTGGTGTATAAACTCAATCCCTCATCACTGTATGAAATCGTTTGAATAATTCAGTTGACTTCAAACCCTCTGATATTGATTCTTTCGTACTGTGGTATTTACCACATTTTATTAGGCATGAACCAACTGGAAGTTGTTCCAAACAGAATGTTAGTTCGGATTCCCGTGCCTACTCATTGTTCATATCCTTGCGTAATTAATACTGTCACCTACTTTGCGAAACGTTTCCAAGTTCAAAAAAGGTAGGAATCGGAACGAGCAAACACCCAGGGAATGATGTTCACTGCCTTCATTCTAATATATTTCAATTTATTTTTATTTATTCCGTTTAATGAATTTAATATGAACAAGTCAAATGCATCACATGATGCAGTGTTACATACAGTCCTGAAAGTTCACGTGAACATTTGCAGTTGGTCCAAAGGAATGCTAAGTCAGGCGAATTCCCCGAGAGCATGATGGTTCAAAGACTATTGCGGAGAATTTCGCATGCAACAGTTTCTCAATGGGCTACACAAGCGGACTGCGGCCGTTTCGATTCAGTCCGGAACTTTGCATTGACTGACTTGATGTGCCAGTCCCCCCCCTTTTTCAATGAGAGTGAATCGAAATTCCGCTGCATTTTGTGGCATTTCCACATCCACACATATGTACAGCAAACATACGAGATATTTTTCTCACCTCACGGTTAAAAATGCAAGTGTGAGCATACCTCTTGGCCTCATTCGACAGATTCCGCTACGCTGGATACGTTTCACGTAAACAAACCTGCCTGCCGTGCAACAACTTATTTAACAAATATAGCGCGCATACACACATTCACAACAACGATGAGCGAGGATGCGATCAGATGGCAATGTGACGTTCACGTACCACAATCCCACTCGTCACATTCCAGTCGACCGTCAAAGAATACGGACAAAACGTATACCAGTTCCGCTTGCTGATTCGATCCCGGTCGTTTTGGTTTACGCACCAACCACTCCTGTTCGAATTGTGCATTTGAAACGCGCACTCCCGCGTCGGTTTGGTTCGTCATCACGGGCTTGTTTTCCAACTCTTGTAGATTTCCTGTCACGCGGTGTGGGCAATAGAGTTTAACCATGAGATTCGATATAGAATAATTGGAGGATAGAGAGAAAACGAGAAGGGGTATAATGTTCTGGTTTTCTTCAAATAGAAGACATTCAAAATCTACGGACGAAATGCATTTCGTTCTTATTCCACGTTCTTTGTAACAGGATACAATCTGAACGGTCACGTGACTTCAACGAAATTCGAATGTGCTAAGACTGAATTCCAAATGGCGACGCTAATGCATTAGTATTGTTAGGGGCCCGTAACCCAGCAAAAGAACTCATAACACAAAAGAGCGCGCCCATCGGAATCGGTTTAACGATTTAATGAATGATCGTGAGAAGACATCAATCGATTAATCAATGACCTAAAACTAAGTCAAGCTTACTCACGGACGAAACGGCTTTGAAGGGTATTGAGCAGTGTTTGCAAGAACAACTGTATCACGTGATTAGAGGATGAATAGAAGTCGATGGGCGAATACGTACGTAGTAGGGTGAAAATTCATGCTTTTGACAATTTCCCCCTTTCCTAACACTTGCTACAAGTCAACAATATAACGTCAACATAGAGGCCATTTCGTCCCCACATGTTATTACACAGCTTTTGGTCGATCATAGCCTCATTTTAACGAAGCTGTATAGTATCCTATTTAATAGATAAAATATAATGGAATTAGAAAATAGGGACGGTCAATTTGACTCGGATAATCCCAATACTCATATACTTATTTTCAATGTTAACTGATCAAAGATGCCGCATTGATGCCGCAGTTTGAGTATGACGAACTGTCGAAATCTGAATGAACCAGTCACGTGGGCACCAAATTCAAAATGTTATCTCATTCAACCACGATATGCGAGGAATTTTGATCGATCGGGTACAGATGCCTGTTCTCTTGAGCACTGAATGTTCGTGCTGAACTACATTTTTTTCACCCTATTTTCTTTTGTGGGATTCTACCTTTGAAAAGTAGTTTACTATATATTTACTGCTCTTCATATTATGTGAATTAATCCATTACCTAAAATTTTCCCCTTCCATGTGCTAACCAAATTCGTCTTACCATTATTTCAGGAAAATTGATTTTGCACCTGAAACGTTGAATTTAAAGTAAGGCCTCTAACCCAGTCCGACAATAAATAAAACAATTGTGACAGAGGCTCTGACTACGCTCTGATGGGGCTCGC
>UZAN01045938.1:17025-30739 GCA_900618425.1 Echinostoma caproni
GGGTTCAAAGCACGCCGGTGACAGTGACTAAACCACTGCGCCATCACCACCCTTGTTAATTGGAAACACTCGTTAGATTATATTTTTTTAACTTTTCGCTAAGTGCAGTCTCATCTCTTATGATTTGGAAAAATCAAGCCCTACTGATTTATTCATCATGCAACAAAACGTCACAGTTTACCTATTGGTTAATCCAAAACCTCCGTAAATGTTATGTTACTCAGAAAGTTATGGTCAGTTTGGGTCAGATCGAAGCATTTCGCGGATCCCTTGGAACAAATTGATTCATTCATTTATGGTCACAAGCATATGCACTAGGGAAGTATCCAACCGGTTCCGGAGCATGGGCACAGCTCAGCATGGTGGAAACCATTCATGGTTTTTGTTCGACCGCGAATCGTGTAGCAGGGAACGGACAATGTGGGTTAACCACACACAGAGTTGGAGGTATAGTTTGCCTACAGTCGCTTGATAAACAGTTCAAACCGAGGTGGTGTGACAAAACCTTTTAATATCGTTGCAAAATATTGATTTTTACTGGTTTCTCATGATGCTTGGCAAACAAAGCCCACTTGGTCCAGTTACACACTGTGATCACATTTTCCGCGTCCAGCTAAACAAAAGTAACCCCTTCTCTCTCTCTCTTTCTCTTGGCCGATTGCGTGTGTGGTAGCAGGCATGTGTACTTCTGAGGGAAAATGTGGGAGGCGTCATTTATACCGATGATCTCTAATAAGAACGAAACTAGAGTCAAATGCTTTCGAGCGTATGGTTGAGTGGAACAGCTCAGGAATGTGGGTGAAGATAGTCTGAAGGCTGTTCATGTCCAATCATTCAATATCAATTATCCCACACCCCTACTCACAATTATTTGTTAGTCATTTGTATAACACCGTAAGATGAGCAATTTCAGTCACGTTTTGTTATACTAAAATTGCATACAGGAATATTGTTGACCTCATAATGGACCAATGTCTTTGATAGATAAATCATCAATTTAAAGCATTTGCAGGAATAAATACAACGCAATAAAATAAAACAATATTTAAACAATGTATGTATATTTCTAGATTGAACAATTTCGGGTTTGGTATGCAGTGTAAGTCAGTGAGCAGTTCGACTATTTTCTTGTGCTTCCTGTATTGCTTTGATAAGACCGCAAACTACTTATATTTTCTAAGTAGTTTGCATGGATTACCAAAAGTTCGCAAATGTTGAAAATAAATCAAAACGATTAAAGTGAAGAACATGACAACTAGGCTCCATGTCGAATAATGAACCAGAGCTCTGTAATCAACTCAAGTTTGTGGTTTTGTCATGGCCTGATACTCATCATGTTTCAGAAAAATAAGCATGTTCTCCTACCCCAATAGTTCTGTGCAACTCACGTGACCTTTGATCTTGGCACTGAGTTTTCTCTAGTCACTGGTTTCGCTGTTTAGATATTTGTCATGGTTCTGATCAAACATTCACAGATAAATGCTTGTACACATAGCCGAAGAAGTAACGCGAAAAACAGCTAAATTCAACCTGTTCTGTGAAAATGATGCTTTTTCTCGCTCTGATGAAAATATTCTCCCTGAGACAACCAGATCTCTTCCGGTTCTACTCATGGTTAGATCAATACGAGCTATATCACGTGGAACCTTCAATCATATAATCGATACTCACCTCCATGACAATAGTTCATTTCAATGATACACTTCTCTGCTGGACAATCGAGCATATTTTCCAAACTACCCGACTGTGTTAACTGTTCCCGATCCGGATGCAGGCGGAAACCGGTGATGAGTTGACAAATGCCGGAGGAACGCTGTTTCGTGAAAATGGTCGCCTCACACTCGGACGCCTGCATACAAGCGGAACGACAGGCCTCCTGTGGGGTATGACGTACATAACGGAATACTGTGCCAGAGTACTGCTGTTCCGTGGTTGTGGATTTCGTCTCGAAACACTCATCGAATGCTAGCGATGCGGTTGGATAGTGATGAACGAGGAGAAAATGAATAATTGATTGCTTACGCGACTGTTTTCCGCGCAACACAAAAACAATTTAAAAAATGTCTTTTTACTTCCTTTTTCTATTTATTGAATATACGAATGTACAGTCAACTTTCAGGAAGGGAGGCCGCGGCCATACAAAGGCTGCCTGGGTAAAAAAACAGATATAGCGAAGACGGGACACCCTGGTCTCTAATGGTGACCTAACCACTTGGTCACCACCACAAACTGACGGAGTGAAAATATTTGTGTCCGACATACACATTCTGGTGGTGATGGGTTCACTCGAAACTAACCAAACGCATAATTTTCGGGATAGAATGACAACTGTTGTGATCACTTGGCGATTGTGGTATAAATGTTCATTCAAACATTATATATAGAGAACAAACTGGAGTAACTAATGACCAAGGCAGAGTTGGAAAAGAACTAAACGTTAGGAGTTCACTTACAAGTACTTCTGTTTAAAGCATGATTAATGGGTTGTATTTTAACATGCTAACATAGTGAACATTAGGCAAGAGCAACAAAAAATTGTGACGTTCTGTTTGAAATAATTTTGCGTTCTGAGAGAAAAAAGAAAATGCATTCTTGGAGATGATCCGTACGAATTCTTTAGTGATTAGCAGATACTGTTAGAATTCCGATCTCCACCAACATGGAATGATTCGGGCTGAGGAGGGTAGTTGAATACCCTAGGAGAGTTTGGGTCAAATTGTCCTGTTCACGTGAGAAAAGGACACCGGGTGAAGGGTCGGACGACCAGCCAATTTGATCCGTGCCGAGGTTATTATACTGTCGCTTCTGGTGGTTGCAGAGAACGTAAAGCATTACCTTGACCGGATAAGACGAAATGATAGGCTTAGTGAAACGAATTACATTCAATTTAGTCTCACAGAGAATCCCGCCAGACAATGGTAAATTTTGTACCCACATCACAGATAATCTGGTCGAATTAGGAATGAAGACGATGTGCTCAACATATTGAATCGCGTCGAAGAATCAAAGCTGATCTTTGCCACGTGACGTGCATGGAATAATTACAGTGATGCCCGATAATGTTTTAAAGTATAGCGGAACGTATAGACCCATCGGTTGGTTCAGACTAGCAATATGACAAAATTGCCAGCTGCTGTTGATCCAGTCAAGATACTCGCGGGATGGAAGTCGATAGGGTTATATGAGCCCGGGAATGCAAGACTAACGTCTGTACATGACACAATTCCGGTTTGGAGAACAAACATCAACATCCGTATCTTAAGCTACAATCATTTCACATTATTTCCCGACTAAGGTTATATTAAATATCCGTCGTCGAAATTAAAAGGTCCACCGCTAACTTTGATCAGAATGTCACGTTTTAACCATGATTTTCGAATTAGTACATAAAAAAAAACTTTCAATGGGTGGTACTAGGTATGACAAACGTAATCTGCATACACGGAAAGATGATTAAGCCCGCTGGATAAAGGGGGTGGTGATAGTATAAATTCTTGTCACAGTCACTTCATCGAGAGGTTGCGTCATCATGAAAGAGGTTCCGGTAAACAAGACGACCATAAAGCTCAATGGGAAGGGGGATTACAAAGTATACACATTCACCTGACGCAAATTGGTCTTTGTAGGTCTTAGAGAAACGGGAAACAACAAACCTGTAGTATAATCACTCAGTTATCCCATGTTAGATTCTTAAAATTTGTGTTAATTTCACACCGTTGCAAAGGAAGTGAATGAAATTTCCCGTTTCGATTCTACGCTGTATGTCACTTTGATACGAATCATCACATATCAACACCGGGGTTATGACGAGGTCGGAGGAATGACGCTTCCGTGACTAACGTTTGCCATCGAGAATCAAAAACTCCTAGGAACTCTATGCGACTTCTATATGATCCCACATGATTTCAACATACGGAAAAGCTGTCAATTTACCCCATTTGTTTTCTGATTTCAGGATGAGTGAGAAATAGCCAACTGAACGGGTTTTCTGGTTTGGAAGTGATAATTCTTACAAGCAAATTCAATACACTTGGGGGAAAGCCACCTGTTTCGTCCCAAACTCGTTTGCCCGTTTGCGCGCACTTGAAGTCCGAGATTTGAGAATACAAATAAAATATACTAGCTAATGATGGTTTCCAGAATGTTACTGAAATGTGAGTTTCTAATTTCATTTGATTCGATTTCATAACGCATTGCAACAACCGGCTGGCAAACAAAAAGTAGACTGAATCCTTTGATCTTCATCAACTTGATCGGGTGAACAATAAACAAATGGTAGAGCGGAGGTCTGAAAGAATTCAGAAAACTGTGAAATAGGCATTTGAACAAATGACAGACAATGAGCTAGTGGTATATGCCAGTGCAGATCAACTATGATCTTTAATGCATTTATTCAACGTATCGACAAATTTCAACAGCAACACAATTGAGAGACCCGTTTTCACAGCTAATAAATGACACGTACCGTTTTCGATGTACACACTAACCAAGCAGACTTGGAGTTGTGTGCGGCTTCGAATTGCAAGCCAACGACCGGAATATGCGGCCGGGCATTGTAGAGTCACTGCTTGGCTTGTCATTGAGATTGGTTCGTTCGCGGAACATTCATGGAATTGCGCGGATGTCCAAGGCAAACTGAGTTTGGGTAAGTTTGAAGTGTTCATTGCGCTCTTTTCGGTTTCCAGTTTCTCTATGACGAATGCCACAACTGGTTGCGATTCATCTGCTGTAAGGTGAAAAGAGAGAAAGTTATCCAATAGGGGGCATTTGATAGCTGTGCTTACGAGAAACGGGTGGAACAGAGAAATGCATAAGAACTGTAAAATACTACTACCACTCCTCGTCCTTCCCAACCCCTTCTCCTCACACTACTACCATTACTATTACCGTTATAAGTAGCATGTTTGGGTTGTGCAACAGAATGTGATTGGTTGTTTTTCTTAACAGTCAAAGATGAACAAGACCGCTTGAACCTGGTTAAGGTATTCAAAATGTTAACTACGGGAAATGCGCATCCGTTACGCGAACCGTTTCACTAATTAACCTGTGTGTTTGTGTGGGAGTTCGGGAAACTTGTTCCAAATCCGATATTTTGTTCTATATATGCAAATTTACCGATACTCTTATCTTCAACCGCAATAAGTGATTATCCACGTCCCGGCTCCATCTTGTGGTTTTAAAACATTAGTACCACTAATAATGATGTTAATACTACGAATAATACTGCACTACTACGCTAGTACTACTACACTACTACCATAATACGAGTACTACTATCACTATTATTGCTACTATTACTACTGCTAATAATATTACCAGTATTATCACTGCTACTTTTCCTCGTATTCCTCTTACGACTACTGTTACTAATAATAAAGATAGTACTATCATCAGCAGTACCGCTTACCAATTCTAGTAATACTATCATTATCAATAATATTGTAATTATTGTTATTTTTATTATCACTATCACCAATGTACATGGTATATTCAAGTGAAGAGAGAATTGAAAATATGCACTTACAAACCTCGAACACCACACGGAGTCAGACAAATAAAAAGCTTCCACGTATTGCGAAACAGATTGCTGTCAACAAATCATTGAATCCTTGAATTTATCACAAATATCGTTTTTCCAGATAAAATCAATCTTCATCAGATTAGCTATTTTTAATTTATATTATTCCGTGACTCTCAATCCGATTGAGAACCAGCCCTAGTTTTTTCTACCTCCCTCCTGTTCACATAATTTTTTCTACACTGGTTTTTGTGTCAGCCCTAATGAGCTTGTTAGCTACTACACAATCGTGAGTTGTTTTATCTGACAGCCGTGACCTTTTTGGAGGTAGCTGAATTTTTTCGGCTGATTTTTGGTTTTATAAATGGCTAAGATTATTGCCTGTTGTTTGTTTCGCACGTAGCGTCAATTTTTTGCTTGACTGTTGAGGTTTCCACACAAGCGACATTGATATTAGTGAGGCTCGTCAACACTTTTGTTGGTGGTTGGGCCCTTACACACAGGTTCCTTCAAACTGGAAAATATGTGAACACGGTTGAATGAGGATTTTGAGTGGCTGTCATTACATGTAGTGGTTGTGAAACATCACCTCAATAACGAACGTTCTGTATTAAACTGCGGACTGGAATCAAGTTAACGGTAGCCATACCGATACGAAAGTAATAAAGGGACCACCAGCAGTGTCAAAATAACTGTACAACACCATCAACAAACGGAGTTCTTGGAAATCTATTCACATCCCATTCCGCATGTATTAAAGACCGGAAAGGTGTGATAAAACACTGCTGATGTGATAGGGGCAAACGAATTATTGCACCGTTTATTTGACTCGTATTACGTAATTTGTCTGCTTGAAAATGGAATATCGTTCTCTGACTTCAATGCCTTGGGTCCTATGCGGGCAGATGTGATTTGAGAAATGCTGGGGAACAAAACAATGGATAATATTTCCACGTCTACTCTGTGCAAACGTCATTCAGACGGTAGATTTGTTCTCACAGAAGATCAAACACATGAACCAAGTGTTAACTGAACTCATCCACGCCTCTCTGTGTCTCATAAAGCAGAAATCAACAACAGTCTAGCGTTTATCGGTATCAAAGTTACAAGGTGAATAAATGGGACATTGCAAATATCAGTTTGTCAAAAAGTGACACGAACAAGTCAATAATGACAATTTATCAGCTTCATTTCATGGCTTACAAACGTGGGTTTGTGAACACCCGATTTCGTGTCATCATATGCGCATACGCGTATATGTCAAAACATTCCTGTTACAGGAACCCAAGTATTAGGTGTTTTCACACACCGATTGACAATAAAATAAATTTTGCCTCCTTCTTTATTTATTGAATATCCAAATGTACAGTCAGCATTCAGGAAGGGCGCTGCGGTCATGTAAAGGGGAATTTATAGAAATAGGGAAGACGGGTAGCAATGGAGCGGTTTGATCAACCTAACCAATGCCATTTGAGTAACTGCGTTGGACAAGCCGGTGATTTTCCTCTCCGTGTCCTGTTCACTCTTTGCCAATGTGTACGCTTACTCACGATTAGGTCCGCATGCGCTTTCATCGGGTGGTAATTTCAAACTGAAATGAATCGATCTTTTATACGATTCATGCATGATAGGTGATGCAAAAACCATGTGAGGAAAAGGCTATAACTTAAATCTTTTTTTTGCATTACGCACTTGTGACGGTGGCGAGCGCTGCTTCTTTTCCATGATACCCACTTTAACTGTGTAATTTCACATGAAAAAAAATGGTTTCCCCAAACCTTAAGGGGTCATTTATCGTTACAAACTGATGAATGACATGAAGGCATCTGTGGTGACAAAATAGGGTATGCCAATTTCAATGGGAATGAGTTGAGTGATGGTGCCCGATTTGTATTTGATAGAACATGCGGTATTCGTATGCTCACCGAATTATTCGAATACCCGGAAACGAAATGACAAGGGATCACATTTGCAGTTTGTTCATGTGGGCGAAAAAGAAACTGTATTCTGCTGTCGACATAGACTGATTCGAAGAATTCATGAAATAATGTGTCATATAAAATACTAGTTATCCGAGAAGACTGGTTGCAAAATTTGACTAGGCAGTTCAAAGAATGTCAAACCGCAAAAAACCATGTTCAACAATATACCAACGGTAATTGCTTAGTTGAAGATGGCAGAGTACAAGGACGGGTATTTTCCGCATCATCGGGAATACTAGAAGACATACCTTTGAACGTTCTCATTCTCTTGATACATAGACAAATAAATACGTCGGACGTCATTGCGAGATTCAGGTACAGATGTGATTGATCCAAAATACACATGTGGAAAAGTGATCAGCATTGCGCAAACAAGTTTACTAATCCCACACATAAAATCAGGTGAGGTTTGGGGGGGGGGGGGCTTTCTGTCCAAAGCGTAGTCTCGCGTTCTCATCCCACAGTCAGAAACAAAGTGAGCTATTCGTTCCGAATTCTTCCGGATTGCTTGTTCTAGGAATCTGAATGGCTACGTTCGGAGTTATTACATCTCACGGTTGCTGTTCGTCAACAAATTGCTTCTCAAAAAGTGTGGCAAACCTTTGAAACATGTTCCTAAGTCGGGTGCCAAAACACTCCCTCCCTTGAGCTTCTGTGAGGGTGAAGTTGAATGAAAACAGGAAAACAAAACGAACAATTTCAGCAATCTAAGCTGTTCATGAGCACCAGAGAAAGTTGAAACCCGAGGTGATACTTCTTCTGTCCCTGGATCTCCAAACGGACGATGCCGTTTTTGTCTCTTACGCCACAATAAGAGCACACTCTTATCATGGCTCTTACAAAAACGGTTCAAATTCAGTGTTGTATGTTTTGTAAATGCCAAAATAAGTACCTTAATTGGGTCTAAACATTATATACAATGTACAGTTACATTTTATTGCCAGAGAATGGTGCTCGTTTCATCGCCACCAATCGGTAATTGCCGGTTGAGCCCATCTGCAGGACACATCCCAAAACACACTTACTTGCGCCTTCCGCCGCAGAATGTGACCAAGCTGTAAATAATTGTCAATTTTTCTCATGTGAAAATGCAAACAACGATGCTAAACGATACCGTGCGAACAGTTTATTGTTGGCCGGCAAAACAATCCATTTGTGTTTTTTTTCCAGCACATCAATTTGAAGCAAGCATGCAGCGCTTACGTAAGCGTAATTCATCAATCAGTGTCTCGCACGTAAATGTCTGATTTTTTTATCTACCATAACAGTCGAACCGAATGAGAGTACGGTTGTTGAAACCATTCCCACCGGCCATTCTGATGCATCACAAATGTCTGGAGATTCACTCGATTGATATGGTGTGCATGTGGAACTGCCGGGTTCCGGAATGATCCTGGCATTTCACAGTTCGTATTTGGTGAACAGAGAGGAGGAAGAAGACAACAAACAAGAACCAAACACTACCGCTGTGATTCAATCGAACCGCGCCCCCAGTGAATTGATTGAGAACCGAGAGAACTGACCGTTATCCGAAAAGCTCTCCACCCCGTCAACAGAGGAGAGCTGTTCTGGCACCGAATTTACAATCAGAAACTGGACGAGTTTTCATGAATGTTACTAGTTAGTCGAAGCAGGAGAGAGAACAAATATCACACCTTTTTGAACGTGAAAACAAATGTGTGTAAACTTTCGACCAAACTGGTGAATTGGAATAGTTAGTCTGCAAGACTGTTAAAAGAACCAGGTTCAGGGACCTGATCAGATTGAAAAGAAAAACATGAACTGGATGACGTACTTTCCACTCCGCATTTAAGCTCCGCGGTAGATAATACAAAACTCGTCGTCTCTTTCTGTCACAACAAAACAAGTTAGGGATTGATGTCATGGACGCATTATTGACACCGGTCGACGTGTACTGTCTCAACCACGGCTGTTGGACTTAAAGAGGCTGGATGTTACAGGTGTCCAGACACATGGATTCGTTGTCAAGGCGCCTGGAAGAGATTTCGTGCTAATATGATTTATGTAATGCTTGTTAGCGAGGTGGGAAAATCCGGTCGTTTGATTTGCTAATCCATTCTGGATAAAATCGCTTCACAATCGAGGACTAACCCTGACGAAATGGAAAGTCTGTTGAAAACGAGTTTGCATTACTAAGTCCGGAGTGGCCGCTTTTAGTTGGAAACGGGACGTATCGTGCAAAGTGTTGCTCAATGTTTCGTACAGCCAATTCTGTGAAACATGATGTTTGCTGGACTGTTTCCCAGCACACATAGTTCTCCAATTTACTGATCATTCTTTATCGTATCTTTAGGGCAGCGTCATCATTTGTTACGACCAGGGCGATCGGACAAATGCGATGCATCAAATCGTAGTCATTCCGGTTGGCAACACTTGCGGTAAGTATGGACCACATTATGTGCACATTTACGTTGCGCCTCTTTGCGGCGTCCATGAGGAGATTGTTTTATTTTTTTCAAAATTTAATTCATTGGAAATAAGAAGTATTTATTTTCATCATTATTGTTTTGTTTGTTTTTAGGTGCTATATTCAACCACGATATTTCTAGACTGCAGGTGTTTCATGCAGTAGATAACAGGAAGAGAAATTTGATTTGAAACACGAAACAACGGACTGGCAAACCAGGTCGTTTCCAGTGACCTGTTTTCATGCAGATACATCAAAAGACACCTAATACTATATATTTATAAAAAAACAATAATACAATATTTACGATATGTCATCCAGATTGTTTGGTTGAGTGAGCAAATAGCTATATGTTCATGATGAATCCAATTTCTGTTCTCACGACCAAATCGGTTTTAGTAATCTGTAGTGTGATATTTTATTTTATTTGCTGAAGAGGATTTCAATCTCCAGTACGGATATCAATTTTGACGTATTTGCGTAAAAAAAGCTTGTTCACCACTTGGTTGTTCGGTTTGAAACTCTGTTGTCCAGGACAGAGAGCAATCCCTTCAAAAACGGGTCAAAATGACCGTTTAGGAACATTCTAGGATTTGAGAATGTACCCCGGTTTTCTGATTTCACGTTCCGTCAACATTGACCACAGGATGTTTATTGTTTTCAGTTACCTAATCAATAATTTGGACGTTTCGTTCAGAAACTAAGCAACCACTACAGTCTTGCTTATATATGAAAACCGATCGGTCAGAATTTTGCATTTGGAAACAGTTTTCTTCAGAATAAAACTTCCTAAAAGTATTCGCGTCCGTCAGCCGTACTTGACGAGCATAAGAAATCACGAGTTGTAATCTGTGGGGACTCAATTCAAACCATCAGTCAGGAGCAAAATCAACTAATTCCGCTCCAATCCCATCCCCCCCCCACCCCACCCCGGTAATGACGTTTGATTTTCTGATCAACCTCGCCTCATTCCTCGTTTTGATGGTGTACGGTGCTTGAACTTCATGCTTTCAGATTGCTTGCACCTCTTACCAAAGGTTAACCGATTGACAAATGATTTCGTTTCGGCTCATGACGATCTAACTCCGTGCTAATGGAGTGATCAATCAGGTATTCTGTGAGGCATTTGCGGTATCAAATCGAATACATCCTTTACATCTGAGTAGATAAAAATCTGCACTTCCAATCAAACAGTGAGATTGCAGAGGAACTCAGGACTGTTTTTGACCGAAGTGAATTAACAACCTACAGTAGCATGCCCTGATCGCATCAATGATTCAAGTCAGTGGCAGTTGTTGCTACTTACCCGTCTGTCGTCATTTCGTGACCTAACAGATCAGATTAGGGGCAATGTGCTGTTCCCGTACATAAATCATTGACGGTTTGTGAGTTTGTTGGGTCCGGGAATAGTTCAGGCAGCCGTATCGGTGACAATCAAACAGTCAGATCAGCAATACTGAGTTTGGAATCGGCAATCATCGTCGAGTAAGCCATCTAACATAAAGAGTATATTAGTAGCACAACTGAAAGACTGGATAGGGCTTTTTTCTGCAAATGTTTGACTAGATCTGTGTCTCACTTGTGACCAGAATCTGCTCGCATTCCATGCAGATTTTACTGGGACTTTACTTTACTTGTCATATGCAACGCACTTTCATTAACCGTGCAAATAGTACCATCTTAAGGTGGTTATAAACGGAGTTTCATCGGAACTCAATGAATTGAGAAATCCGAAACGTGAAAATGTTCACAGCTCTCACACTAGGACGGGCAAACACATAAGTGCCGGAAATTAGTAACAGTGACAAATGAGCTTGCGAGATCCGTGATGAGGTGAAAGATAAATTGTGATTAGTTTCATTAAATCATACACTAACAGAACGATATATTCTAAACAAAGTTTAGCGGTGAATTATTGTCTAGCCACGTTGCATTTTGACAGACGTTTTAACCATATTACGTCTAACAAACCGGATTTTCCGGCATATATTGATTTTACAACACACGTCACATTTTGCCTTCAAGTTCACCTTGAAAGCTGTTGTTTTCAATCACTCGCACTAAACTATTTCCTCTCACATCTGTTTTTCGATTGTTAAGAGCTGAATGAAGACTACGTAAAACATTGTCCGAATGATGTACTAATCAAATACCCAATAACGGACAAATTACCTGGAAGATTTTTCGACTATGAGAAAAAACAAACAGACAGACAGAAGACAGATACAATTATTTACTGACTGACTGGTTGACTGACTGAATAGATGAATAAATGAATGAATTATTGATTGACTAGGGTTATGCGCCAATTTGAGGATTGAACCAGGGACCTAACAGGTAGAATGTAGTCCATCTACTCATTTTACCAGACCGCGTTTAGTATTTCCTTTACACTATATAACACAAATCATCCTTATGAGCTGGTTGTGGGCATCATGCCTTGCGCAACTCAAAGCCAGCCTCCGGAGTTTTGTTTCAATTGGAAAAATCCAATGTGATTACTCATCTTAACAGTACTACTTCTTGATGGCGGGCAAATTTGAAAGCGATGCAATCAGCTGACCCTTTGCTCTAGGTGTTCAATCTGGAAGTGAATCGTTGGATACGCACTGCTCTTGGAACTTAACCCGGTCGAAACAAGTATCCAATGCTCCCTCGCTCTTCAGTTCCCGCTTCTTTTGCTCAATACACGATGAAACTAGTTATATGAGAAATAATGTACATAACTTGAGACTTCAGAAACAGGCATCTGTCCTTCAGACATAATCATGTAATTTTCTGGGACGTGAACAAAAATACTTGAGCTTCATTACATAGAACACTTTAATGATGGCGTAGGATAGTCTTTATTATGTAATCCTATTTGGTATAACCCCGTGACAGAGAAAAGTTCGGTATACTGACATCCGTATGTGTGCGAATATAGTTCATGGATACCGCAGTTTCCGTTCTATTATGTTCTCGCTGCCAGTCGTCCTTGTTCTGTTTGCCATGTAGTGCACTAAATTCATGAACAATCTGAATAACAGAAAGCTGCGAATGTATCGGGCTTCGGTAGTTATCTTTCAGTGCTGTATGAGGTCATCTAATCCACAACACACATACAAACAGAGGCGCACATGAAGGCCAGCGTATTATCACCTGTAAAGTGATCCTCATAGGTTGATGGACAGTACTATGCGGCTGCTTTCTGGAAAACTTAAGTCCCTCACTCATGCTGCAGGCTCACACCTAACTGAAATAAACCACTCATTGATCAGTTACCTTCGTACGATGCCCGCGATTGACTATCAAGTTGGAGCTGTTCGTGTGTGTGTGTGTGTGCTGTAGCAGATGCGGGACATAATAAGCAAAACCCTAGAAAACATTTTTTCGGGAGGCTTAAGCTTCACATGTAGTTTAGCCAATCTTACCGGAATCAGTCATCCCATCCGACTTGATTGCCATCCGTATTTCCCGAATATTGGCTATTCGAATCCCGAAATCGACCACCATCCAATGATATCCCAGCTCGTCCGGATAAATCTCATCGGTGGCGAAGCAGGTAGGTGCGTCCTCGAAGAAATCTGCATCCACCGCGTATTCGGGATTACTGCCCGGCTGCACCGAACTGGCGTACACATTCGAGTAGAATATGTTGGGGGAGAAGAAACCTGCAGCAAAGAGAAGTTGGATTTAACCGGAGAGAGAGAGGGGGTGAGAGATTGATCATGTACTGTTAGCTTGTGCTCTAAGAGATAACTAGCTAGTATACTAGTAAAGATTTCAGTCTCCGAGAAATAATGT
>UZAN01045939.1:9771-25778 GCA_900618425.1 Echinostoma caproni
AGAGCGAACTAAGGTTCATCCGAGAGGTTTTCCTTCACAATGGATACCCAGAACGATTCGTGGACAGTATTTTGAAGCGTCACAAGTTGCCAAATAAGGAATCTACCGTTGTGAAGGAACCCGGTTTACACATCACTATCTTTTAAGGGCGATACAATTGCCGAGATGGTTATACGTAAACTTAGTACAGCTATGGATTAAGCATTCCTCGCAGTGAAACTCCGGATTGTATTCATCTCCAGGCCACTTTGGCGGTTTCCACTCAAAGATAAACTGCCTGTTTCTGCAGTCTTTTTCTATGTGTACTTGTTTACTTATTCCTATGGGACAAGTTATATTGGCCGCACAAGCAGACATTTATCTGAACGAGTCTGCGAGCACCATCCCGCCTGGCTGAATAGTGACGTGATTAGGACCATCAACAGTTTAATCATTTCGCACCTAGTGGAATCGAACCACGTGAATAATGTGGTCGAGGCGTTTCCATCCATCTGCTTAGTTCACAGCCACCGATCCACGGGGATTAGGAGTCGCATTCTGGCTACAGCCGAAGCGATTGAATCTGCCTACATAATCCTCTCCCCCCCGCCGCCGCATATGCTCCCAAAAACATGATCAACACCACACACGACAGTCATCCCTCACCGGCCCCTAATCACTCGGACCAATGCGCGCGTGTGGGATGACCAAACGGCGAGCAACATTCGGTCATGGAGCTGGAGCGTTGATTACTTCTTTTCTCATACTGTCATGTCCCCCTGTAGTGATCCAGGCCTACGTGATGACGCTTACCCTGGAGCGGCGTGTTACAGTTTCTGGATACCTGCGATCAATCAAATTTGAAAGATGACGTCAATGATGCGCATATGGCTTCTACCTTGGTGGATAATGCCAGCCAATCCGAGACAGTGTTGACAGAAGCAGAATTATGCAAGCAATACTGCAATATGATAGCTGGAAGCCTAGATAACCAATGATCTTCTTTTGTACATATTATTTAATCGCCTTCATCTCTTCCAACAAACGAACTACGAGTTACCATTCTTGTTGCCTTTTCCTCGCGCCTCGTTCATGTGGGATATTGCGAGTTCATTCCCTTGCGGTCAGTAATCCAGTTCGTGATAGCTGATTTTCGATTCGTGTCTTGTGATTCTTATAGCGTGGTTTGTATTCCGAATTCCGTGCGTATTACTACTACTACTACTACTACTACTACTACTACTATTACTACTACTACTATACCCCCCTACTAAACTTTTTGACATAAACTGTCACCTATTAGTCTGTAGATGAATGGGCTTTATCGCTACCACTTGTTCCTCTTACAATGTGTAACGATGGTTTACTCTGACAATTCTTCTCACTGACTTGGCTTCTTTCTTTTTTTAGGTTGGCTATTGCTCCGTCTATTTGCTGCATTGGATGAGCGGGTGAAATTTTTGCACGGAATGGCCACAACCAACTACGAGCAATGCACAATCGATCGGATACTTAAGCACACGCCAAATCTGTCCCGCGCAGGAATCCAGATTTCTCTGAGATGAAGATTTGTGCATTCACTGAGAAATGGGAGATTGCAGTCTGTAAATTGATGGCTTTGCCCAGGTGAATGAGGTTCTCTTCTCGATCCGGTTTCCGTTGGTAGACTCTTGACTTTCACATGCGTGCCATGCGTGTGCGAGTTGCCCAGGGTTCAAACCCCCTGAATGTGACAGTGGGTACATACTACTATTGATAAGCTCCAATCAAATTGAAAACTCTAGTACCATGCTTCCATGTTTTATGATTGACTGGATGACATGAGCATTGTGCATGAATGTGCAGTCTGAAGGATACGCAGTCACATGTTATCCTGTACTCTCATTAACAAGTACAGTACTTGTCGATTGTGATGCACTAAAATATTTTCTTTATAATCAAATGAAGTTTCATTATGTTTATCACCTGTATTATTGCTTAGGTATGGACAATAATTTATATCCTGTTTATTTCGATCTACGTAGTTTTTAGGTTGCATGAGTGTCAATTAAACGTGTTTTTAGACTTCAGAAAAGATGCGTGACTCTACGATCCAGTTCATGAAACTTCCTCCTGATAGCCCGGATCTCAACATGATTGAAAATCTGTTTTCTGTTTTGAAGAGAGAGATCAATATGCTACCTATACATTGCACATTGGAGGCAAAAGTGCGATACGTAATGGAGCACAAAATAGAAAGTGACTTCATAACAAAGTTGGTAGATTCGACGCCGAAGAGACTCGAAAAAGACCTAAAGAACAAAGGCAGGTCAATCGACTATTAGTGTACAAAAGCTTTGCATCTTGCTTATTATCAATGTTAATTTGTTGTTAATAAAAACTGTTCCATTCTCTTTAGTTAGCTCTTAACTCATCATGGTCTAGGTCAACCACTACTGATGAAATGGGAGTATCCGCTACATTCTGAACTATTCCATCTGCTATGTATGAACGAATAATAAAAACCAATGCTATAAAGACACAAAGGTTTGTTTATTATTATTTGGACAGAAAAATTTACTCTAGTATAAATGCTGTTGACTAAGGGACCGACAAGTGTTTCACACGGACCCGTTGCTTCAGTTTCGATTAGACCTGTAATTGTGAATGTAGAGGTAAAAAAAAATCATTATTAATGAGAGCAATTGACGATTAGATCCAATTTCATAAGAGGAATTTTTCGTGTACTGAGCAAATGAAGCGTAAACNGACAAATAGAGTCAGGTTGAGGAATGTTTCCAACCGAGACAGAACCCTGGAAGCTAATGCTGAGATGCTCGAGACGCGATGCCGACAAACAGTTCGCAAGGTGGATTATGCTATACCGTGTAGATGGAAAATGAAAAATGATCTGAGCATGCTGTCCCGGATTGACCGATTGGGTAGTATGCTTGCGTTCTGCTCACGAAATTCCCGGATTCCCGAGCCCCAGTTGGATCGATGGATTCGTGCACTGCTGATGAGACCCAAGCAGGTCGAAATAGCTGTGCAGTGCTTTCTAGTTTTTAAGTTCACACGCTTCATTTGCTCTCTATATACAACGAATCGAAATTGACGTTCATGATAATGTTGATTTCACTCAAAATGTTGAAAAGTGGAATGATGGAAGAGGATGGATGAGGACAGGATCCAAAGGAAAAGTGGAACGGAGGATTAATTCCTCGAAATGGGACAAAAACACCTGGACATAAATGTGATGAGGTTTCGACGATAAAAGCAGTCATATCACCAGTTTATCTCCGCTACCAAACGGGAGGTGGCTCAAAACACCTGTTTTCAAACACACTGTCCGTCGTCGTACACGAAGTTATCAAGCCAAATATTCTGTGATGGACAAACAATGCTAGTAGCTTGATGGCAACTTTCAGTGTTCCTTTGAACAGGTAGAAACAATCGAAGCTGCCAACGGTTCCTCACTTTCTGGATGTGAGGCGACCACTACACGACCCGACAAACTGGTCGCTCACTGAAACTGCCTGTCACGTGCCAACGATTTAGCAGGCCATCATCTGGGAGAGGGGAGATCTACGGTGCACGTGATACTCACGGATAACTGTAATCGCAATTGGCCACCGGAATTTCTTGACACCAATAAGCGAGAAGAAACCACGAATGTGGTGGCTAGTTATTAGCAAAAATGTGTACATATCAAAAGCCTATTGGTCTGGAACGTATGAAACAATTGCCCCACTAGGGGTTGATGAATGACCCGCAGCTATTTCGATTGATTCAAGTTTCCAACAGGAAACTGTAACGGCTGGCTGGGATTAGCTGGTGACTTTGGTCTATTACGTAAATTACCTTGCACCCTATTAGAGAACATTGCAAACTTGATGAGAGCAGTTTGATTGATTGCTTTAAAATGTGAGTGAATTTCACAGTCCACTGTCGTGTGTTAACAAACACCATCTCTGTAGCTGTTTCCCTTGCTAAATATCAATTGTTCTCGTGTTGAATGACACACTGGCGGAAATAAACAGAAAACTGCCCACTGTCCAGCATGTTTGTGAAGTCGATTATGAACCAATCCTGGTACTATATATTCCTAATGAACGTTGCAACACGCTCCAGATTTCGATCGTCACAGGACCATGTAATTCAAGCTTCGACTCTTAATCCGAAGACGCGCATTTCAAACCCCCGGATGGACAGAAACACGGATGACGAGTCACAACACAGCTGTTCGATGATCTGTATCGAACTTTAGAAAACAATCCACATCGCAAAAGTAATTAACGATCTCCCGAAAACTGATGCATACACACGGCCCCGTCTTGTGGAACACCAGCTGCGAGTCAGTAGTGTATTGTGAGCTGTCGTGACTGATTTTATCATAAACAAACGTTTGATACATGTGATCAGCCTCGCGAAAGAATGCTATCCAATATCGAAATTTGCTTACATAAAGTGCCACTTTTTCAAGCCGTATCGACTAGTAACACTTGACCCCAATTTAAACTTTTCCCCCTCTATCATCCACCCACAGGAATAGCACAATTCCTTCGCTTGTGTGCATTGTAGCAAATCATTCACCCATAATAATTGTTATTAATAAACTGAACTAAATCAGTGAACTCAGCCAGACCCCAGTTGTGATTAATTTAAGCTGATACTCGGCAGAAATGAGTTGTATGAAGCGGTGTTTTTTTGTTCATCAATAGCTTTTCCGTTCAAAGAGTTTTCGCGAATCTCTGATCGATTGAGATCGCAATAAGGAATGAAACGAACCGAGATAGTTTCATGAAATGATTGTATATTTATCGGACAGCTACACCGAATCTGTAGGTATTGTCTCCGAAGTGGTGGTACCTAGGGCAAATAAACGACAGTTGTTCTTGTTTTTTGACCGCAGACGTGTGTGCTTCGTTGTCGGGTCAAAAAACTAGTGTGCATTCATTTTTGCCGACTGAGGAAATGCAACCAGCCATCCGGAGAAGTTTTCCAGATAAGTAGTCTTTTGTGTGTCGCGTGCAATCAATAGCTGATTGCAGCAGATAATTCCGAGAAGTGTGTCGATAATCTGTTTTCTAAAACCATATCAAAAAAGATGATTGCACCCTGATATCCAGTGGCCTTCACAAAATAGTTTCATGTGCAATCAATAGTCACTTAATTTCTATCGGTTGATAACTATCCGAAGAGCTTTTGCTCAAGCGACCCAATCAATGTGCACATACTCAGAATCTGCCCTCCCCACCCCACTCAAAAACTTTGAGATTGTCACGAAGACCATGTACAATGATATGCTTGTTAAATTTGTCTATCCCCATCTCCAAGACCTTTCTAAATCAGTTTAAATAGGCTCATTTTGTCCATCATAGGCATGTTTGGTGCGTTACGCGTAGCCAGTGTAGACACACACACAATCCGCGTATCGTCACGTGATGCTTAGCCGTAAGACTACTGGTTAAATATTGATCGAGACTGCAGTTCACAATGGTAGATCTTGGACTTTAGCACTAGGCTAGTCCAGTTGATTTCATCAGTGGGTTTAAAAAAACATTACCTGATATAAATAAAATCAGATTCGATAACTGAACGTTTGCTGTCATCACTCTGAGTAAAAATCGAATTCTTCAGTCGTGATAGCCATGAGTTTTTTTGGGAGTATCCGACAAGAGTAGCATCATTGAATCAGCTGACCGTTGTGTACGTAAGACAATATCCATCTCTCCGGTCCTTGTCGTTTACCCAACTTCCGTGTGCCTCTATGAAGCGGAGGCAAGCATATATATATATATATATATATATATATATATATATATATATATATATATATATATNAAAACGTCTCTCGACGGGTGGGATAAACCGGGTGGCAAATTCTCTCCAACGGGTGGGATTTCACTGTGATACCAGCACCGCCTTCAGATGATAAGGTCATGTCGTTAGATGATATCTGAGGGGGCAACCATTCATATTAGTGCTCCAAAGATACCGACTAGAATGCCGGCATCATTCATTCGCCTTCAGAGTGTGCACGACTTGAAATTCTCTACCACCACACATTTTTTCTGCGCCCACAATTGATTCATTCAAGCACAAACTGGATGAAGCTTTGACAAGTTTTAAATTTCAACATCCATTGCAGTGAACAAGGAAAAATTGTGACAGTCATCTACTTTCTATGAGCCGTGAATCGATTCATCTGTGCTAAACCCTATGGGACTAGAAAAGCAACCGTTTGTAAGTATTTCCCATAACAAAACCTCGACTTTGATATGTATGCTATTGTCAATGTGTGCTTGGAACCTGAAAGTTTAATGAATTCACCAAACAGTACCCATTGGAGATTGAAAAATGTGGATGAACAGAGTTAAATTGTTTCAAAGGGGATTCAAAATGTTCACACCCCGTCCAAGCAAAATCTGTGCGAAGTAGACTGCGAGGTATTATTGGTAAGATTCTGTTCAATCATCCCTAAAAGTACACCAGCTAGAAATTTGCCTAGAGGACTGACCACCCATGACTACGTCATCAATCTGCCTGAATTTGGCTCCTTGGAATGTTTTCAGTAAATAAAAATATTAGTTCTCTTCAGTATTCAAGAATGATGACAATGGAAAAATTACCGGGAAGAAATATAAACAATGAAAACAGGAAATCTACACCTATCAAATACATCCGCTGTAAAGATATTCCCATATATTCTAAGCATTTTGAGAGTTCAAAACAATCTATTAACCAATAAAATGTTAAAGACTTACTGATGGGATTTAGAATTTCCTCCAACCATCTAATGAGTTTGTGAGATGGCGATATATGCATATACAAAATTGGTCTGATAGGAGTCTCGGATTGAGGAACTTTTGGCGAGCCTCTCATTCACAGTGTTTCCGTTTATCGGTACATCTTCGTTCAGTAGGATGTAGAAATCCAAATATGCCGTAAATGTGCTTGTTTGTTTTACGTCAGCGGTTAAACGAGATGGTAACAGCTCGCGATCTGTGGCATGTTTCGGTCCTGATACGATGGACACAAGGGGACCTTTCAAACTATCCCTTTTTTCCAATGTATCGGTCAATAAAGTAATTATTGGCTTGTCCTATCTCAGAAGCGTTTTTTTAATCGTGCCTGTTCCTTGTGAAACGTCGTTAGTAAGTATGATGAACTATTAGTGCGTCAGCTCCCTGAAGCTTATCCTGAACGGCTAAATCGACAGACAACTATTTCAAAAGAAAAGACCGTGTGGCAATACTGCACGATTTGGTGTCCAGGACGATTTCGCAGAGAACACAATGTTTATATAGAGCTTTAGCATAGCAACAAAGTAGAGCAAAATACATTAAAAACAGAAAAAACATAAAAGCGGAAGGGGTAAAAGGACTAATGTCACCAGGGTAGACAACTATTTATCGGATATCTGGGTTTTGTCTTCCATCACTCTTGCAAATGAACAGGCGTTGGTTGGATGGTCTGTAGGTGGTCAACTTCTTGACTCCTGATTCTCGTTCGCGTTGCAACCCACGACTGTTGTTAATCCTCAATATCGTTTGTTATACTGGATTGCTTCCAGTAAAAACAAATTTCCCTTTCCGAATAATGCTTGCACCATGCTTTTCCAACGAAAACAAAAACAAAAATAAAAAATTTAGAGTAGCAAGCTTGGATTAGCCCATTTGATTGTTAAGAGGCACCAGACGCTGTTGATGGTCTGGAGCGTAAGTTTCACTGCTTAGGGAGATTCCAAAATTGATTGAGCCATTCGCACAAGGTCATGGCCGTCGACCGTGTAGCTCAGGGGTAAGAGTTTGAAATCCAAACCCGAAGGTTCATGGTTCGAGTCCTGATAGGGACACAAACAGGACGAAACAGCTGTTCAGTACACTTTGTCGGTTATCACGAACATTTCCAACACATATAAAAGCAAAAACTGTTCTCAATATCACTATGACAATGTAGCTACCGAGTAATCTCTGATCCATCGATGTGCATAATTGATTACTCGGTTCAATTTGAGTAGACTTTTCGTTTTATCAGCAAAGAGGTTCCAGTGTTCTGATTTATGCCACACACACACGTGTATACTGATGAAAAAGCAGCACACCAAAACAAAACTCGCCTTTGCTTTCTGGGGTTCTTTTCAAGCATATATGAGTCACTTGCTCACTCAAGTCCGGGCTTTCATGACTCACGGTCCACCTTGGTCATCTTGCGCTTCGACAGCATCTGCGACACGTGGTCACGTGACCAACAAGGTCGCACACGTGACTCGCATCAGACGGTGCTACGTGTGTTGGGGGATCAGCAAGCAACTGCATCAGTGCGGACGCGTAAATTACTTCTCACTTGTTTCTTCACGAAATGGAATGATTAGAACTACCCTATCACCAGAAAATAACGTACGGTGGTTTGAAACGCATTTTTCGTCTATTTACTAAGCAATATTCTCCGGTGTGATTCATAATTCATGGTTTTCCGTAACTGATTTTGACCAAGAAAGAAATTCAGTCAGTCTGTCTATGAATACCTAAACTAAATAAATGTAAATGTCTTTTTAGTTCTTCCTTTTAGTTATTCAACACATACAAATGTACAATCAGCTTTCATGAATGGGGCCGCGGCCATACAAAGGCTGTTTGGGAAAATACATCGACAGAGAAGACGGGCATCTGTGGAACGATTCGAACCCGGACGTACTGCGTCACAGCTAGGTGGCCCGGCCACTGGGCCTCCACCAACTACATCTCCTTGAGTTATGTGCAACCATAAATACAAGTTAAAATCAGTTTGTGTTAACATGGAAATGGCTTACAAGCTGCGGCTTTTCTTGTCCCATAGAACGCTGGCACAACTGGATTGATCGATCGCGTAAAGAGAAACGAAAAGCATCACATAGACACAAGAAAGCTGTGGAGGATTTGATTAAATTATAGAATAGGATTTCGGTGCTTATAGAGCAACCGAAGCATCGTGGATTGAAAAGCTAGGAAGCTGTTTGGACGACGTGCACTGTGTAATTGAATTAGTCTTTCACTACTGTTGCGCAACAAACAGTCCGCCAGGTTTGGAATGCTTCCAACCGGGTTGTAATCCCGGAGTCTATCGTTAAGATGAGCGAGGTGTGATGCCTGTGAGGTACCAGGTTCGATCCCCAGCGCTTGCTAGCTTCTTGTGCAGGCTTCGTTTGCTCTATACACGGCGAGATACACGGCTGGGACGCAGAAACAACATTAACTGACAGGGAAATCTAAATATTTCCGACACTGCAATCAACATTTTTTGAGGAACCAGCTTGAATAGATGCCCTCTGAAGTGAATATTGATCGATAAGGTGAACAAGAGGGGGCGGGTGGGGGCGATTGGGATGATCGGGGGTTTTTTCAACATTTGACACCATTCGAAATCAAGTATCCTCAAATACGGCGATATTGGAACGAGTAAAACTCCAATGGTTGTGAACATTGCAAAACCTCGAAGGCCTAGTTGTGACCATCAGTTCTAGGCGTGAATTATCCACTCAATCTATGCTACTATCAAACGTGAGAACGGCATAAAAATCAAATTTGCCAACCTGGCATGTCTTAGAGCTGCGGAGCAAATATTCGAACAGGGTANACAAAGCTCTTCTCATTCGAAGCAAGTGGAAGGTTTTGATATCCGAGAATAATACGAAAAACCGAGCTTTGCGGAAAAGCGATATGAGCGTACGCTTCGATCCGTTTTTGTTCTTCTGAAAAGTTTCTTTTTTCACCTACCCGAAGAATTGCATTTCCATTTTCACATGAAATCCGAAAATCTATGGTGCCGTAACCTAACAGATGGGAAGAAAATGGGTTGTCAGTCGAAAATGCCTTTTGATGGCGATTGATTTGATAAAATTAGAAGAGAAACAAATCTATCACTAACTTGGAATATACCTTGACCCCATGGTGGAATTAATCTCAACCAGGGGGGGAGGGGCTAGAACTCCGATAAATATGCGTGACATTCTAACCCAGCTGTCAATCGAAACTACTGTCAGAATTTATGATTACACAGGAAAAATGCACGAATACTTGTACAAATCATTTTTCATCCGCTTACTTGTAAAAAGCATCATCAGCGTGCTTTGTTCAGCTTTGTGTGTAGTGCTAGAATCCCCGAGTGTTCATGATCCATACAAACGTCCAGGTCTGGCAATGAAGACCGGACTAGAACGCGCAAAAATGCATGCGAAAAAACACCCGGCTTCTTCAGGTTGCTTTGTGTCAGAGAATCGTGTTCCCCAGTGTCCGACCCAGGAAAGACACCGAAGCGCTGCACGCATTGTTAGGAGAATGTAATTTCACATCAATCGCCCGAACCGAACGATCGTAGTGTTGTCAATTCTGTTCCGTTTGTCCGAAAATGCACACTTCACTCTGTTGTCTTCCTACACCTGTAACTCTTCCTCGCTTCTGAATTTTACTGTCAATACTATCAATTGCTTCTGATTTAATTGAATGACAGTATAATGAATGAATGAGTGCAACATTAATTGCCCCCCCCCATTAGGAAAGCACTGTCTTTTTGGAAACTCTCAGCAGTCCTTTTTGATTGAATTTGTGATGGTTTGAAGTGCGAATTGAGGGTTCTCGGGCTCACAAGTTACCGTTGGGCTGGCTTCGGCGGTTGATTTTACGTCAACAACATATATATATATATATATATATTTGTATGTGTGTGTATGTGTGTGTGTGTGGTGGTTTCCCTGTGCTCCTGCGGTTGGGCATTGACTCTTGCTCTCTCTCTCTCAGACTGAGCGCGATTCATTAACGTACGTGTTCTCAGTAGACACTCTCATACAAGAACTTGACAATACTGACCGATATATTCCAGTAGATTCTCTTTCAGTCTATCCTTTCCCGAGGTAACATTGTAGACCTTTAGTGCAAGGGTTCGCTTTTCTCTAACGGTTGAAATACCGTGGGTGAATGCATCTCCGATCAATGGTGCTGTGCTTGATTGCATCACCTGTCGGTTGCATTTCCTTCGTTGGTTGGTTGTTTGGTTGGTTGGTTAGTTTTTCTTCATACTTTTATTTGGGCATCGGAGTATCTGTTTACTTCGTTTGCCTGTGGACCGATGTGGAGAATGGGCATTGGCCTCGTTCTTGGGACTTCCCTCTCTTATTTCAAATGTCTTCGGTCGAGAATCAGCGAATTGAATTCAGCGGATTCTGTACCCTTGCGGATTCAATTCACCTTGGACAAAGTGAACCAGTGATGAGGGCTAGAACAAACTGTTTGGCTGGGACCCTCTTCTGTCCATACGATTGCATCATGTCACGCCATTTGGTGCTGAACTTCAGGGGATGAGGTTGGATATAACACGGATAGTGTTCAGATTGCTGGTTGGAAAGATACATCGTCATAGTATTGAGAGCAGTTCAGTTTTGTGAAAACATTTGGGTGACTGTTTAGGGTCTTATTGTTTTATTTGCTTTTATACGACGCTATTGTACAGCTTTTTCTAACACGCACACTAATTAAGAACACAATACACAATCCTGTTCATAACTACACATTAATGTGTTCTTCACATGTTGCTGAACCATCACGTGTGCGTGATCGATTATCATCGGCCGCGGTTCATTAACTGTCCCAGCAATCCCTTTCAGCTCCACACCGCGCATCATCATTAAACGGAATCACACTTTTGAGGATCAGAATCTTCACAACTAAACGGACAATCATCTTGTGAGTCCGTTCTATGCTCCTCTCATTTTATGATCATTATTCATATATGTAATAGTGATCAATTAAAGGACTATGGAAGCTGGAGTGAGTAGATGACATACTCGTGTGCAAAGGTCAACGAGGGACCAGGTGGTGGTGGTGGTGGTGATGGTGATAGGGTAAAATTAATAATCTTGAAAGTGAAGAGTGAATTTACCAGATACGTGTTTTTGACTTAGGGTGCAAAGTGTGCAAAGTCTACTCATCCGGTCCGTCCTTGGCTTCACCAGGTTTGATGATGATGTTCCGAATTCGGTTAGGTAGATACCGCGTTTATGGATGACATAAGAAAGATAGAGGATAACGAAGAGTTTGGTTCAATGAACAAAGCAAACGAAAAGCAAACTGTACAACTGTTTTGATTCGGTTGATTTACATCAGTTGTACGGATCTATCAACTCGATTGAGGTTCGAACCCGGGACCTCACAGGTAGAACGTAGGGATAGGGTTTTTGCGCTATCATGTATAGACAAAATAATTAAAAAATAGTTTGGATATTATCTTTCAGTTCAACCTGTGAGGTCCCTGGCTCCATTCTCAGTTGGATCGATGGATTCCCATTGCAAATAAAATCGACTTCGTTCCTTTAAAAAAAACGGTAGAAAACTCAGAATGGCCGATTTGAATCAAAGCGTAAAAATTTACTAGCTTCCAGAACCTGTTTCATATAAGAGTGAATTGCCAGTATTTGGTTTACCAATGTTACGGTTACATCATACAAGCTGATCGATTGATGTTGTCACTTGTACTCAAAGTAAGGTAAATTTCGCATAACTCTAAATCAGTCAGTATTGAACATCAATTGAATTTTATTGAAAATTTCGCGGATCCTCAAACGAAAATATTCGTTTTATAGTGGTATTAGAAATAATGCTGTTATTTTTTTAAAGTAAATATATAACTGTAATATGATGAATTTTCAGAAAGGAAGTAGAGATCAATCGAAAGGCATTCATTCATTGAATCCAAATATAAGACCTCCGGGTCGATTTCATGATGATTATCATTTCAAATTTCTTTCCGTGGTTGATTTCAGTTTTAGTTTCTTTGAGTCCGTTTAAATTCCACTGCAGAATAAATACAAAATGAGATACTCTTCTCCTCGTCCTTTATTTGAGTTCATTTCATCATTTGGTCTGTCCAGTTTACTTTAGAGCATAGATTTCCTTTGGTGGCAATCAAGTTCACAAAAAAAGCTATAATCAGCTGCACGGTGCATTTACGCGAAACTGAAATGATTTAACCAGTCCCTCTCGTTCTTCTCTTCCGTTCGAGTAAACTGGAAATAAACATCTACTTTGTTATGAATAGTATCTGGACGTTTGGAACAATAAAAATTTTTGGGAAGAACACGAGGTGCTTCATATCAGTTGTTGTCGTTGTTGTTGCTGCTCATCACAGACCAGTATATGGTCAAGCCACTCGTGCACTTCTATCTCCGATCTGATTTTTCCATAAGTGCTTGTTTAGTGCCGTGTTGCCGTGTGTTGTATGTGCAATGCAATTTTCATTTAACTATAGACAAATAGTTTTTATTGGTTCTGCATCTTTCGTCCGACGTAATCCGTCATTTGCGGCAGAGGAATTCTGTAACCCAATACATGCCAACCACAAAATATTGCATCCCAAAAGGTGAATTTTCAGCAGTTAACGATTTTTACAGTGGATAGATAAAACCAAATGCAAACATAAAAGACAATGTAAGAAATTCTACACTTTCATAGATGAGAGAAAAATTAGGTGGATGAGAATATTCTGAAGACGAGCTAGATATGGAATTACACTGTTTCGATATGTGGAAGTCCGCACAAGGAGCAGTTGATATTTGTAGCGAGTTCGGAGATTAGACAGGGCTTTTGCGATATCTTGGTGCAGACAGTGCCCTTGATCACTAGTCATCCTGTCAATGAATATTTCACAAGCGTCAAGATGCTTGGAAATAAAGAAATCAACTAAAACAATTCTATCAACTCCATTGTATCGGGACAAACGTTTAAGGGATCTCGAAAATAAAGAGAGGTCTTTTTATTTCAGTCCAGAAAAAAAAATCGGGGAGTAGTTCAGCCTGTGTGAAAGAATGCAGGGAATCACGAATTTAAGAATACGATTATGTGGTACGGCCAGTTTCCTGAGCCCGTAAGCATAGAAAGACAGTTTCCGAACTTTTGTGAAAACGTTGCTGACATGAGCAGACCAGGAAAAGGTAAGGGTGACACCAGGGTATTTAACAGGTACAGATTTTTTGGTTATCTTCGCCACAAAATGCAAGATTATCACCATTTTGAGAATCTAGACGGTAACCGAATGAAAAGCTGAAATCCGAACTTTCATCACATTTTCTTTGACTTTAACGAAAATACATAGAAAATTCGAAAGTAATTGTAGTAGTAATAGTAGTAGTACATACTGCACTCGGAATACGAATCAAGGATTAGCAATCACGGACGTCACGTAAACACTGGATCACACTTGCACGCAACATCCCACAGAAATGGTAGTTCGTTTGTTGGAAGAAATAAGGGGATTAAATGATATGTACAGAGCAAGCACATTGGTCATCCGGAACTCACCCAATCGCGTTCCAGTATTTCTGGCATTGTTCTCAGTCTCTATCTGGGCCACACGGTTTCTGATTGGCTGGTACAATCGACCTATGGTATGTAGTCCAGAAGCTGTGGTATGCATGCGCTTTGTTGACGTCACCTGAGAAGCTTAATTGATCACAGCTGTCCTAAAACTCTAACGCGTCGCTCTTTGGTACCCGTCATTTCACAGGCTGGGATCACCACAGTATTGGTTCACCCCTCCCCTCTCGGTGGCTTTTACCCATTGAAGTATCTTTATTATTTTGTATGACGTTTTTAATCATGTCGGTGTCTATAGTATTCCATGTCCTAGTCAACAATGTCTCAAATTGTGGTAGAATCTCTGGATTGTTGATGCACCGGGGGTTCAAATCATGGCTGCATGCAGGCCACATCGTTGTTTTGATGTCACAAAATAATGGTCAGCATTTTGTTAGATGTATACCACGAACTATGACCAGGTTGTGCTGGAAAGTGACTTCAAATTGATGCGAAAATACTGCTCCGAATTACGGATATATGTATGGGTCGGAATCTTGCACCACAAACAGTATGACGAGTTCGATCGGGCCGTTGCCTGATAAGGTTCGCCGCCCGTACCGTCAAGGAATTTTGATCGCTAATCCGCTTAATGAGGGATGACACTGATCTCACGAAATGCACCATTTTTGTGGCTTTCTCATTTCCAGTAATCCCCTTAAATCACGCTCCGTTTGACAATCCAGTATATCGACCACTGACTCGCCATGGCTGATAGTTGCCATGCCGAAGAGTAAGATCAGTATGCTCGTCTCAAACTGACTTGTAAAGCGAGTCGAGTGTCATATATTTGTCAAGATCAGAATTTTATTTTTCTTCACAGTATGGTCAACATTGCAGATAATTCGGGTCAAAATTTTGTATTTTGACCTTTCATTCGGTTGTGGTTTAAATTCTAGAAAAAAAGGGTTATTATCGTGCATGTGGGAGTGCGGAGACAAATAAAAAATCTAGGGTATGTTGTGTGGTGTGAAGGAACATAATTAATTGAGTGACCTGTATCGTGGGTTGCGCATTCTGTTCAAACCAGACTTTGAGTTCATCTCGAAGTGTTGTTGTTGTTGTTGTTGTTGTTGTACATCACGGCGCACTATTACCTATATGTCGGGAACTTTGTTCTACTCCGTAGAGTGCTGTTTTTTTTAACAAGCTCCTGGTCTCGATATTTTGTTCCTTTTCGAGGTGTTTATCATCCGCTTGATTCACAAACAGTAAACTTCTATCAAATTTATTTCAACGGGTGTTTTAATTTCTCTGCGACGGGCAGGATCGACATTTGATCAGCGATCACTCCACGATCATCGTCCTTCTCCACAAATGTCTCATGATCGTGCAAACAAGGAGTGGCCCCATGCACGGATGAATTAGGGCTGCTGATCAGCGAATTTTTTGCACAAACAAGAACCATGCGGTGTATTGCTTTCTCCATCGGAACACAACTAATTGGTCCTTTTGTGTTGCTGACCATGCGAAGTAACCGAAGTAACCTTTTTAAAACAGTGGTTACCACGCACACCAGCGTGTAATCGACAACAGTATTTAATGTTCACACATGAAGCACAGGTAACTGTAATGATAATGGAAGTAGTAGTAGTGAAGTGACGCACAGAATTCCGGACACGAACTACGCAATGGGAATCACGGACCACGAATTAGAAAACCGAT
>UZAN01045940.1:0-10137 GCA_900618425.1 Echinostoma caproni
AGCTTAGGAACGCTGCATATTCACTGATTCACCCTCGGGTTCAAATGCGCATGCAGTCAGCAGTCAGCGTGATTTATTCAGGTTTGTTCTTAGTAGAGCAACACCACGAATCACACAACCCCCCGTTTTTCTCATGTGTCATTTTTCAAAGTGCCTTCAAACACGATCAGCAGCTCTCCACCTGGGGAAATTGATGATCACCTGACTTTATTTCATGCTGTGCTTGTTTGTAGATCCAGTTCCCATCGTTTTCAGCTAAGACCTTTTCACATAACCCTTGCAGTTTCCATTGATGACTTCCTCTTGATTTATTTTCACACGCGAGTCGGTTAGGTTCTCCATTAGCAGCGCTAATAGACTCTTTTACCATCAATTGTGCGTGCACGTATGCACGAACTTAAATCCGTCGTGTCTACCAGGATTAGGGTTACCAATTCCTTTGGTTCTCTCACACAGGTGCGCTCATTGATGTGGGACAAGCGAGCCCACCTCGTCATCTTAAGTTGTGAATGCATTGCGTTGTGAACCTCGCAATCAGAATAGAGTTAGGGCAGCAACCGGGGCATAATTTCGGTGTTAAACTGCTCATCAATCAACATGTTGACATGAACAGCCTCGTTCGACTTTGATGCGTAAGTGGCTGTGTTCGTTTTCGTCGTGAGATTGAGAGCGACCAGTTCTCATGGTTGCTTCACTGACCATGATTGGTAGATCTGCCTACCTCCTGCGCATCTGCCGCCCAAGAGAAACCGTAGACATACCGAAATCCAATGTCACGCCCGCTACAATCTTTCGATGGCACGCCTCGCTGCCGTACCGTAAGTCTGATTGTGATGTGCGATGGTGCTGTCCAAGCGGGATCGCGTATCTTTCGACGGTGAGCGCACCTAACTGAGAGAATCAACGGAATTGGTGACCCTTTGGCCGGTGGACACAACTATGCAGTGAGCTAAAGTTCGCGTGCATGCGCTGTTGGGATTTGGTCGCAATTGGCTCGAATGGTCTCGTTCTGTCAGTCACACAATCCTGTGTGGAGGAACACTTTCAATCAACTGTTCGGTTGATTACTAAAGCTTCGGGCGTCCACTCTCAGATACGTTGTATATGGTATCACTAAGACACATCGCCAGTGATCTGTTGAACTTTCAGATGGGTAATTTTGAGGAACAAACTTCGCTAGCTATCTCCAGACTTAATATACTGACCACAGAAATAATAATTAGCTTCTCTCGGCTTGGTGAACAAACAAGCAGGGGAATAAATACCGTAATAAAATCCTTGCGGGACTGGCTTGATTGGTTTGGAATCAATGGGTCTTTGAAAAGGAACAATAATTCCCATGTTAATAGAAATAAAGCGTTATTGTCACACTCGGAGGACACAAGTACTTCTCCTACTTAGCGATTCTCAGTCTGCTTGTGTGTGTTTGTACTTGCAGTTCAACCAATCGCAGCAGTCTGGAGCGAAAATTCGAGATTCTAATGGAAGCATTTAACTTGTTGAACGAAACAGAAAGAAAAAATACGTGCACGTTTGGTTCGCTTCAAATTGAAACCGGGTCAGGCTGATCCATTCGACTGGTTGATGCTATCCGAACCGAAGGCTAGTGCTGTGCAACCGAATAAAACGAAGTCGCGTATAGGAATGTGCAAATACAAAGAAGGAGGAGTTAAAATTGGGTTCAAAATGGTTTTGTAGTCGGCGCACACCGCACGCGTATCGAAGCAAATCGGAAACACGATAAGGACTGTTATCACCGCCTCTAACATTCAATGAAACTCATTGTGCACAAATGGAAAACGAGCTGGGAAGCTCTGCTCAACTGTTTCAACCGTTTTCTATCTCGTGGCCAGTAATGAGTGCCTAGAGTATCACACACACACACACACACACACACACACAAATAAGGTCAACGTATAACTAACAATCGATTGTCTACCTATGATGTGGAACGGTCAATTCAGATAGTTTCTTACTCCTCTTCGCAACAGGATTTGCCGATTACGATTTGGTCAAGAACATTGAGAACCTGACACTGGTTCCTCTTTTTTTCAAGCATATAAATATTGATTCCATCGATTTTTTTTTCGGAGGACTGTAGTTGTTCAATAGACCATCCTCGTCGTAGGGACATGATTGACGTGGCGATTGTGATCTCACAGTGACAGTTACTCAAGGTTCACGGCATTGGAATCCGATTCCCATTGTCACTAAATCCAGTCCACGTTTCCCGCTTTGGTATGTCACAGACGGAATCCTCTTGGGTGATGACTGTACTGCAGTAGGGAAAAGGTATATGTGATCACTTTTGGCACACTAATTAGGATTATCAATGAAACCGTCAGATTTAGTTGAACATTTACCCCGGCCTTGATATAAGTAAGCATCATAAGACAAAGAATAATGTAGAAATCACCTTACTCTCCCCACCCCACCCCCTGTGTCTCGGTTAACAAGTTTGTAACTGAACCATGTTAAAATATTTTTATTCTTGGAAGTATTTAATTTCTGGGGGAGGGGAAGCATAAATTCTGCCCATATTGCTTCATTATTTTCGTGTCAATTGTGAAAACTAACAGATGAGCAGTGAACGCTGTAATATCAGCATTATTTATCACCAAACCTTCATTCGGTAACGACCAAACGCGACGAATCATCATCATGATAGGACCGAATTCGCTTCGAAATGGCAGGACAAAACCTTTCTGGAAGCACGCTACCGGTTCCAATCACACACACACAAACACAAACACACAATTCACCTGACGGTTTCGAAGTTCACCTACGTCTAGAAGCTTTGTGTTTAAATGTACGCCGTCGGTTGATAAAAGTCACGTCCTTTTCTGATTCGGGTGAATTACCAATTTATGCAGACACAGACAGAAGTACATTTCCAGATCGATCAAGTGAATGACCTGGACGATGACCCCGTTTAATCGTTGTCTCGAATGGGTATCGGAATTCGAAGGTGGATCATTTTCATGCCAATGTGGTTGTGTAACGAAACACAAGGGAAAACAACCACCTTCAACATAGTGGTCGGAGCGGCTAAGTAACTGTGCGTCTTTTCAAGTGCATCTGTCCTGTTATGATACACCAGTAGGATGACGGAATGAGAAGAAACTCCCGGTAAGTTGAATGATTTGTTTTGCACACGATGAAATCGAGCAATAGTAGAGCAGTTTTTAACGTGAGTGGGTGAGTAACACACATGCACACTGGGATGTTTAGTCTGCAATCCCTCTGGCTCTCACCCCGTCTCTCGCTCCCTTCCTCAACAGTCCCACCAATCTCTGTCCAATCCAGCCGTTCTGATTGTGTGTCTGTCCCAACGGGATCGTCTCTTCAACCCAATTCATCTGTTTATGCAACTGTGCTGTCCCTGCTGGAATCCCCAAGGTAACCACTGCCTGTCCGCAGGGTGCTCAGGCATGCAGTGAAAGCCTGTCCGACACACGATCACAGCTCATACAGTCTGGCGAGTAGGAACGCGGTTAGAATGCGAGTATACACAAGCGGACAACAACACCACCTAGTCGCATCACAACACAGACACACACAGCTTAGGGTCCACGCGGTCATTTATTTATTCATCCAGGGGCTAACTGATACGACAGCATTGCTTGCTCGTTCGTTCGCTCCGTCACACCTCATAACCCGTATAAAAATCTATACGAACTGAGTTGGCCTGAGGGCGTTTTGCGTGCCTAGAGGAGCCCCTGATCGCAAGCATCTGTTGAGAACAGAGAATGTTCTTGTTTCGGCTTTCAGTGTGCATCGTATTCTTTCATGTTGTCTTGGTGCTGGTCAGATCAGCTCCGTTGAAAGATGTCCCGGCATTCGTGTCCGCGGCTGGTTTGGTCCCAGGCGAAACTCGGGCAACTGTGAGTGGTCAGCTGGAAGACGAACTGGAAGCGGAAGCCACACGTCAGGTGGTGATGGCAGCCAGACTGGAGCAGGCGGCGAAGCAAGCCGCACACCGAGCGGAAACTCTGCAGGATCTAGCCGACGAAGCAAAATTGCGCGCGTTCGAGGCTGTGGCCGAAGGAGAAGCATTGGCTAATCGGGAACGGGCACTACAAGCCACAGCACGAGAACAGGCACACCCGTTGCAATCACTCAGCGAGAAACCATCGGGTTTGGATGTTTTACTGGACAAAAAGCCACGAAAATTGCGCAAACGAGATTCTCTGGTTCACGGCCCAACTAATTTTCCAGATCCGGAAGATGCGAGCTCACTAGAAGCGTTGCGTGTGCTCTATTTGCAACGACTATTGTCCGATCCGGAACGTCGTGAACCCCGATTGTCGGGTCTGTTGGATACGTCTGATCGTCTCGTTTTTGTCCCCTCTCCTAGCATGTGGACTGATCATTCCCCTGAGGCCCGAGAAGACACAGACATGAAACCATTGAGAAAATTATTGTTCGCGGAAAGTGCATACGAGCCGGATAATGGTTTAGTGATCCCAGAACGTATACTTGCTTCTTCCGCTCTGGTCGATGATGAAGATGAGGATGATAACGGATATTTTGATGGTTTTTCTAACTAATTGTGCTTGACTCCCCCCCCACACACACACACACGCAAACACTCACAGACACACAGATACAGACAAATGTTATTAACGATGCGATGATAGTAAGTTCAGATCCGGACGTGATACAATCTAGATTCTGTGCATTCAGTGGACAATTTGAAAAAATACAAGCATTGCTTTTGAATCTACTTGGTTTCACGTGATTCGAAAGATTTGGGCAGATCCAGTCCATACTGAGTAAGTAATTGATCACCATCTTTTATCGGTTGTAAGCTTCCGGTTTATTTTACCATTGGTTGGCATGGATAAGTCTGGAGTGTGGATGGGATTTCGACATACTGCAGTTGGGCGTGCACCTGTAAAATAGCTGTTATTGTTAGAAACGATTCAATGCGGGAACGGAACTTTGAGTGAACTGCGTACTCAGGCGGACTGTTTGAACTGAACACAGAAGGCTCCGGTTGATATTCTTCACTGCTTGTTTGTGCAGTCACGGTCACCGGTGAGCCTAACTCAAAGCATATTGCACACAAGGATTCCAATCCAGAACGGACTGATATCAATCGTAACGGCCATTTATTGACAATCAAGACTAAATAATTTATGTTCCAGGTAATACATTCCTAACTGATAATTGTACCACCTATCTTAAAGTTTCATCTGGTGTTATAGCAGGTAAAAATAAATATTTGTCGGACATATGGATGACAGCAGAGATGAGTGTCTGGGATGAGGATGCTGGATGTTGCCAAACGGCAAACGAACCAAACCAAAGTCTGTACACGCGGTCGATATTGACAAATAATTGCCTAGTTTATCGGAGCTGTCTGTATGTGTATCGTTTCATTGTCAAGCAGTAAAGGTAACCAAATTAATGCCCCAGGAGGACGTGTGTTCGAATTCCACCACTACCGCGCGACTTTCTCCAGTATCTGATAGGAAGTAAAGAAATATGATAAAAACATTTTATAGGACGACAAGAAACACGGGCAAGCATCACAAACATGTCCGAAAACCTGTTCCATCAACACGCGGGATTATTAAGGTGGCAGAACAGCGATATACAGAATCGAATAAGTTGAATCAAGTTGGTACCGGACAGAAAAATTTAAATACAAGTCTAGGATCGTTGTGTGGTTGTATGGAACTAAGGTACGTTCCGAGCTGTGACCTTTTTTTCTAAATTTCCTACAGTTAGCATGTTGCTAGAATCAGATCACAAATGGTAGGAAAACGTTTCGGTATCACAATAAGACAGCCAGGATTTGATTGAACCAATTCTTTCGGAAGGCAGGTATTCTTATCAATCCACCCGGTCGACGAGTTATGATTATATCTAACAAGTCGATGTGGTCTTCCCGTTCGTCGTAACGAGTTAGCAGGATCAAGTTACCCCAACAAACTGGTCGTAGTAATGTCAAGGACAGTTTCGAGGTGAGTAAACATTTAACCCAAAGACATATCCAACAAAAAACAGAATGTTCATAATGGATGTCAAATCTCTATCCACCAAGCTTCCGCAGCATGAGACCACCGGGATTATCTGTCAGACAACTGAAGGAGGGAAATTGCTGATTAGTTGACCTATCAGTGAAATATCAAGACATCAAACGTTAGATTTCCGTTCATTTGCCAAGGATATCAGTAGATAGATTGGGTCGCCATGGGTAGTCCACTGGGATCAATTCTTAGGAATATTTTCCTTAGCCACCTGGAAGAAATGCTTAAAGAGGAAGTTTCAAAACTCTATTGATAACATCTTCGTTCTCAGCAACATCAAGGAAGACGGAAAAAACATTTAATTGATTTAATCTAACACCCAGCTAGTTTGTTGCGACCATAGGGGGACGACCGCATGGCGTTTGCAAATGTGAACATTACTCGTTGACCGGATTAATCGATTAGAAGATGTCTTCCGGAAAAAACATGTGGAATACGTGCATTTCATGAATCAATGCTACCACATGCCCACTTTATCCAACCGAATTATGGATGTTCAGACCAATCACGACGACCCTTTTGCAAGGTCCTCTTGTCAAGTCGATAAGCCAGATAGTACTGAATAGGTTGTGAGAGAATGGTGCAAACTAGCTTTGTTCGTTTGTGATTAGTCATGGTCCACGGGGAGGGGCAGGGAAAACATGTTGTGTGCGTTTGTGTGTGAAACGAGATGAAATCATGACAAGCCGTGAATGAACAATAGATCAATAGGTCACGTCACGGATGACGCAAAAACGCAAAGCCAGGAAGGATGAGGTTTGTGGTGTGAATGCATCAGTGCTGTGGTTGGATGATATCAAACCAATGAACAAACCGTTCAGTTCCATCCGAACAATGATCCCAACCAAAAGGTTTTTTCTGACGAACTCAGTTAAGCATGGAACTCTGTTTTCGTATAGTTTGTCCCCCAGCGATAGCGTGTAGAGCAATAGAGTTTGAATCTTGAGTTCGACATACGTTGCATGATAAGGCTGTTATCTAAAAGGCATCCAGGATACGTTAACACCTTTGTCCTTGAGAACAGGGGGCTGAGATAGGCTCGTGTTCCATAATGGCGCAGTTGGTAAAGAGAGAGAGAGAGTGGAAATCAAGTGGATACCTAATAGGCTTCAGCCCTGATTCACATGGTACCGAACGTGGAGCTCACAGTGATGTGGATGAAAACGACATCAAAAACGGAGATCGCCACTGTTCGCTTGTTGAAGTCAAATGTTCATCCTTTGAATATACTGGACGGAAATGGACTTCATTATGTGTGAGTGTGAGGATAAGATAGATCAGCTGAGACAGGTTACTTTACCCGTCGACCACCGAAGTCAAGACAGACTCGTTTCGATTCTTCTCCGTCTAATCACGAATTACCGGATACTGTTTATTGTATCCGCGATCCCTTGGTTCGCGTGTCCCCGCTCAGGAGGAACACAACAACAACAACAACAACAACAACAACCTGACCGGGTATTCTAAAGAATAGATTTACAAGACAAAGTCGGGGTGAATATGGATCGATTGATGAAACACTACTGGGTTGACTAATACTCACAAAGTCGATAAAAAAGCTGATTAGTCATATACTGTCCGATGATGATGATGAGCTATTAGCAGTTACACAGCTTGCTTCGGCCCACTACGCACCCCTCGTTTCAAAACTGTAAACTCACAAACGCTCTTTCTTTTTTGGATTGATTCTTACCTGAAATAGTGGAATTCGAGTTCGCCTTGTATAACCAATCTAATTGATCTAATCTAATTAATCTGGTACTGCAATGTGGGTGCTAAAGTTTATTGTACTTATATTAATATTTCTACGATCCATCCATCTATCCGAAGGTATAAACTTATCGCGAACGTTCTTCTGAGACTTGTCACACGCTTCTAGATCAAAAGAGATTCTTATGGCGAGTCCATACAAAAATTACAACTTAGATTCTGTTTTGCAGTCTCTCTGGGGATCTCACTCTTCAACCAGCTTGATCTTCTACCCTAAATTTTCTCAGTCTGACGTCAATGTTTTCAAAATGGTTTGTGGCCAAGTGATAACTTGACGAGTCGGACTGGAAGAATAGAAGTCTAGTATCATTCGCGAACTGAAAACAAATTCATTCAGATATTTATATTCTGGAGTAGAGCTGAGCTAGGTATCGAGCTGCTATATCCGAATACAAATTGTGCAACGTTAACCCACTGTATTCCCTATTCAATTTCATTGGGGGAAAAGTTGTTTCAATTCAAATAGGTTGATTGTGGGATCGACGTTGTCAGAAGGATCGCAAATTTCAAAGACTGAAAATCGTCACTATTTCAATTAGTTTATCCAATCCAATCCATTCCAAGTAAATTAAGATGATCGTTTTTAAATGCGTGAAAACAACCATGCAGATGACAGGTTGGAAATGAAAATTCACGTCGGAACTCACCAACGAATGGGATTCGTGTTTTTAGTGGATGTCGGAACAATCTGGTCCACCCAATGAATTCCAAAGAGTTTTTCAAAACAACGGCCATATCGGAAACTGCGTGTACTTGAAATTTCGTTAGCCGATTGTTGATGTAGATGGAAACATGCTTCAGTGACACTCGAAATTTAAGACATTCTTGACAAAAAGGAGGTTTGAGAGAGGGAGAAAAAGTCACACTGTCTAGTGGACGCAGTGCGCACGTGTTTGGCTCACAAACACCGCGACAGCTGGTCAGTTTTATGACCCAATCTACCACAGGTTTCGCACACATGTAGATAGGATGTGGTCAATCCACTAATGTTCCACAGTCTATACTACCAATAAATTTGAGGTCATTTGGGTCTGGTTAAGCATTCAGTAACTGGCTAAACTCCGGTTTGCTGGATCATCTTAGCATGACGTGTTTTAAATTAATTACAAGTTGGCGTTCTTGTTTGACTTCCTGGTATGTCAATTTTGTGTCCTTTTTGATGTCAACTTATAGTTGGCAACCAATATCATTGTTTGCGGGAGGTCCTGTGTGAGAGCACTGTGTTTAAATCACTCAGATTTGTGATTAACATAATCTGCGTGATAGAAGAGTTATTCCCGCCACGAGAAAGCATGCGTTAAACAAAGACGATCGTTCACCGCCAATAGAGCTGAGGTGGTTTACTGATTGCTCCAGGTCGAATTTTCTCGGCTGGTTGAGGAGGCTGTGACTACGATGTTTTTCGTGCTCCATCGTTTAAGTAACATGAATCTTGTCGAACTGGCTTCAATTAGAACATTGTGTTCATGTTCTCTGATCTGCAATACCATTATTTAGATTGGATACCGTTGTCAAGTTGCTAATGAAACTCACCAGTGCTTTAGAACGGCATTTTTACAACTGAAATCTTGGGGTTGTCTTATTTTGCGTCCGCTGAACTAAAAGTCCGTTCTGTTCCCATTGAAACTTGGGTAGTTGCTGCGACAATTTTCACCGTCTTAAAATGATTGCACCTGTATACCCCTATAGAGGGCTTATCCCCGTTCTGAAAGAACACAAGTCACTGATCTATAGGGTGGGTTCAGTATTGTGTTGCATTGTAATAACTTCTGTAGGGAGAATGCCTACATTTCCGGTAAAAATATCACAGGCTGGTGTGAGGGAGAAAGTGAAAAAAGTAATAATGNGATTTAAATCTCAAAACTGTTAACAAATCTCTGAAAACCTGTTTTTTGTTAACTAGAATACGTGTTAATGAGGGTATTGTAGAGTTGCGATATATGTTTCTTCGAGAGGGAACACTACGGTATTTCGGATCTGGTTGACGGATGGGAGTAACCGGAAGTTAAATTTATTTGCAGCTTATGTGTGGCGTCGATAAGAATCGTATGTGCAAACCTTTCACATGCATTCAAATGACATTCGAACAGGTTAGTTATCAACTCCTCCAGCGGGATTTAATAGATTCGGCTAATGATGGTCAGTCCACGTCGAAGCAGTTTAAAATCTTTCTTTGGGAGATTGGAATAAGCAACAGATGAGGAATAAAGTAAAACCAGTAAAGCGCACTGATCAACGAATTTGGAAATAATCGATTGTTGACTACGAAACTGACGAAGTTTACGGATATGAAAAGAAAGTCGTCGAAGCATACTGGTGATACGTGGAA
>UZAN01045940.1:10505-23906 GCA_900618425.1 Echinostoma caproni
AGAAAGTCGTCGAAGCATACTGGTGATACGTGGAATACGAGAAGTCCAACAAAGATTGGCATCGATAAAATCCTCCAAGAATTTAATACAGCTTATCTGGGATATTGGTTTAGAGACAATTGATACTGGTTCATATGGGAAAGGATAGCTTGATAATATTAAGTCCATTGCCACCCGTCTTCCCTGTTTCTGTATTTTCCCAGACAGCCTTTTTATGTCCGCGGCCCCCTTCTTGAATGTTGACTGTACATTTGTACATTNAAGATACAAAGATACATAGACATTTAACACATTTGGAGGGATCCAGAAAGAGGCCGGATGTGGCGGAAAATTGTTGAGCGTTTTTCAAGTTTTCAGAAAATTGTGAAAGATCAGAAAAATCGGAGTTCGGCCTGAAATAAAACAACATCGTTAGCGTATTTGGAGAGAGAAGCAAGGGCTCTAGCAGACAAGTCACTGATATGCGTGGAAAATAAGTATGGGGAAAGGACTGCACCCTGAAGTACCCCCGAATCGTTCCGACCTAAACAGTGAGTTCTGCCGGAGAAGTAGTCGGACGGCCAAGCTGATAACTGTCTGGAACGGCCTAAGGTCTCCATTTTATGAAGAAGAAAGGAATGAGGAATACAATCAAAGGCAGATGAGTAGTCTAGACACACAAAACCAACATATTTCACAGAGTAATTCAAGGAAACTGGGCCCAACGTACATCCGTTTGGTTTATAAGCAAACTGAAGAGGATCACACGGGACATCAATTGAGGACTGAATGCTCGTAAGAACAACACGTTCTGTTGGTTCAAGTCTAATAGAAGTTAAGTCGATAGGACGAAAACATTTGCTTAGAACGGTTGATGGAGAGGATTTGGAAATAGGAACAATTGTAACTGGTTTCCGACAGTCCGGTATGAAGCAGGGTTTTAAGGAAGTATTCAAAAATGATGCGAGTGTTTCACTTAGCGAATGGGCTCCTTATCTCAGAAAGGAAGATAAAAGACCATCGGGACCAATACTGCACGTTGTTTCCACGGTATGCAAAAGCTCAAAAGTTTCTCCTTTCGAGACGGCCTCTACTTGGACGGCATCATCCAGAACAAATGGCATGATGACATTACTTGATAGGTGGACAGTAGGGGAACATAGTATCTTCCAACCAATGAAGTCTTCATCTCCGAACATAGGAAGAGAAAAACCAGTAATTATCGGTTACAAAACACAGAAAAATCAATTAAAAAACCTAATATTGAAGACCAATGAGCTCCGATATAATTTGCATCAGTCGATGGCTCTGAGAATCACGTCATACCATTTTTCATGAATGTGGAAGCTTTAGTGTTATCGCGATTGTCCAATCGAATGTTTTGAACANTTTTGAACAATGCGAAGAGAAATATTCGCTCTCTCCTCAGACTGCCGAAGAGTGTATACTATTTCTGACATCCCGCTAAATCGGTTTTCGTGAGACCTGTTTCGTATCAGCGAATTGTTACAAAACCATTCAGTTTACCAAATCGCCTTCATTCGCCTGCGTTATAATGTCTACAATATCTAAGGTAATTCTCGTTCCACGCGAAAATGCTCGATCATGGTGCTTCTTTCTGTCTTCAGCCTCGAAAACATACCTAGATAGGCATCAGCCACGGAGAATATTTTACTGGACAGAAAAAGTAAACATTATCCAATTCAGTTTGATTTGATTGGTTTCGGTTTCCCATGGAATGCAGAGCCCAGTGAATTATTTCCACCAGTCATTCAAATCTGTCTCTCACTCACGGTTGTTTGCATGTGGAGCACAAGACCATTGTGATTAGGGAGAGGAGAATGCATGCAGTTTGCCCGATATGTGCGTTTCAATAGTCCTAGCAGCCTCAGTCTGAATTGAATTAAACGGAAGGAATATGCGTTTCGGTAAGACATTGACAAGAATTTCAAATCAAATGAGAAAAATGCTTCTGTTGAAAATCGATAGGACAACTACTGGGCTCGAGGAAATCACAGGTCAACTTGGAACGGGGAATGCAGTGGAAGAAATTTCTATTGTATGCGAAAAATCAGTTCAGATAACCAGCAAACACATGCGAAGGTGACTGCTGAATTCTGACTGCATGCGCATTTGAACCCGAGGGTGAATCAGTGAATATGCAGCGTTCCTAAGCTCTGAAAATAGAGAAAATCTGGTTTTCCGCTACGTATGTATGTGACAGTTTGACTTAACTAAGGATTTGGGAAGAAAATGGTTTCAAAAAAATGGTCAAACAAAATCAAGAAATATATCAATTTCGCCATTCGTAAAAAGAAATTTCCTGCCGTGTGAAATGAAACGGAACGGGACGACGCGGGCAACCGCTATAACCACCACGAAGCTGATCGATTAAAAGAGAAGGAAGAACGGTAAACTGGCACGTACAATACAATAGGAACTGTAGCGTTTACCATCTGATCAGAGTCGTGTGCTTTCCAAGGCACAGGATAACGTAGTCCAATTAGTGTTTTAATCCCTACCATGCCTTCCATCATGTGTGAAGATCACGAAAGATGCACACGTTTTTTGTGTTTCATGAAACAGAACAGACCATCCAGAAGTGGAGTAGATCGATTTCTTTCTATAGTCTTTCTATGCCAGCTGTGAGGAGAGCCCACACACACACACACACACACACACACACACGCACGCATATAACACGAAAAATATTAAAAGGAACGACCCCGTTCCCGTGCGCTTAGACTCGTGTATTTTCATAATTGTTTCTCTTTTCTCGAGGGAACAGGGGTGAGGTGGTTGATTGTGGTTGTTGATGTACGCATGCATTGTCTAATCATAACTGAAAGCAGATCAGTTTTGTTTGGTCTCACATGAAATCATAAGCTCAGTGTATTATCTACACGTGTCAGTTGGATCTCTTTTTTATTCACGCTTGTTTGCGTGTGGAGCACAAGACCATTGTGATCCCGCGGGGGAAAATGGGCGCAGCAAAAACCCGATGTTTGCGTTTCAATTGTCCTATCTAACTCTCACAGATACAAGGCACACACATATATACATGTGTCTACACTCAGTCTCCCATGAATTACCTGGCAGGAATAAACGTTTCGGGAAGACATAAACATGGATCTCAAATCAGATGTGAAAAGTTGTTTTGTTGAAAATCGGTGAGAAACTGTCCTATTGGCGACACTCACAGCTCCGTGCCGAACAGCGGATGCTTTTGTTCCATCGTGAACCGTTGACCTGTTTGAACGGAATAAATATACAATGTGTAAAGGAGGGGGCTTCAGAAGAAATGTGATGCAGTGGGAGAAATTCGTGATGTGTGCGAAAACCTTCATCTACGGCGAAAGATGATCGTCTGATGTGATGTTTGCTTCTGTGTCAGACAACCAGTATTCATATACGCAGGATTCACGGAGAAAATTGCACTGTATAGAAGAAACGATCGTGTGAATATGATTTAAAAGGATAAACTTCTCGAGAGTAATGTGTGGGCATCATGAATTCAATATCCGATTTGTTGTAGCAGTTTCCAATGCAAACTTGCAGCGGACTGCTGTAGTTCTCGTTTTGCTTCGTTCAATTTGATGAGAAACAAATTGTGCGCGCGGAACAGAAGCTGAGATCGGCGGTTGAGTATCTGATCATTGATGAACTTCATTTGTGAGGTGCAGTTTTAAGAGGTACAAAATCGGGACTAAAAACCGATATATTCTTGATCACGCGTTATAGCTAGTCACAGTTGAACTTCTCAAAGTCTATAAAACTCGGACGTACATCTACAGGGTCTATTTAGGGCCATTAGCGTATACAATTTGACTAAATGTTAGACGAGGTTGCCATCACTGTTTTGTTTTGAATCAAAGTACCAATATATAAATGCCACACTTGGTACTGGATGAATACTCATCCATTATTTCGAAATTGATATCAAACCTCTGTGACTATCTTTGCAATTCTTTGCTCACCCTCAACGAATGTCTAGTTGATGCTATCTCGTGTGATCGTCGTCGTAGTAACAGTTGAAAATCACATCTGGTCCGTTTGAATTAGTCTTATAATGTTATTCAGGAGTGTGTGCATCTGTGGATCAAGAGGTGGCTGATGGAACGAAATTGGTCACCTCTCGATGGACATTCTCAGTTGACTTCATAGTTTCCTTTCTCCAATGAAATGTTTCTACCGAGTCGGATTACTCAGAATCGGTTAGATAGACTTGAGCACCAACTACCTTTAAATTCACCATGGTCAACTACTGGTCTATAGTGAATCCTTTTTCAGATCAGGCAAGGACAATGCAGTTTATCTTTGACTAAATCAGCCTTCTTCCTAGAGGTGCATGTTGTGAAACCTGATAGTGGTATAGAAATTATACGCAGGGCCTGGCGCCTGTACAATCACATGAGTTATGCTAAAGTGTTACCCTAAATAATCATTTGGTCTACTGGTTACTTAGTTTAATCAATAGTACATTGACAATGTCACCACAGGGTTCATTTGACTGTTTCATTGAACTGATCGTCTCTGGAAACTCACCTCTACTCTGTAAGCATCACTGCATCCAGTTCTTTCGGAAGGCGTTATCTGACCTTCACAATTTCTTTCTAGTTCGAGGTCATCTGCAGGGAATATCCTCGGTCTGTTTATGCGTATAACATCGATCGGCTGCTTCTGTTCCTCCTATTGAAAGTTTGCGCATGTTATCCCATCTGGATCATAAATAAACGCAAGAGAAAATGACTTGTAAATCCAAAGGATTTGCTTACGGAGCCGCAAGATACCGGGATTTTCAAAAATCCCTTTTCCTGCTTGTTGCTTTTTCCACTGAGGAGAAACCCTTCATGCACGCTAGCAAAAATAGGTAAGAGTATATAGAAACCCTGAGATCACGTCATCTTAATGAATGCTAGAATATTCCAAAACGTAAATTTCCGCAGTAGTATAGCTCTGTTGAAACCGTCCAGCTCCAGAGAGTTTACCTCAGTAAATTTAGAAAAGAATGAATGCGTGACCGATACACAATAAACTGGTTCTTGAATACTGTTAGACAAATTGAAACGGGGATATTATTCGCTTGTTTTATTGGCCAAACAGGTACAACCCTGTGAGTACAAGAACGCAACTGATTGAACGCGTCTCACCGTATCCATTTTAGCGTGGAAGTCTCGAGAAATTGAGAGTACATGAGGCTATAAACTATTTGATAACGAAAACAACCACAACTTACTTCCAGGATTTCGGATGGAACAGGTGGTTGTATATATTCATTTGTGCTATTGAGGAAAGTGAACAAGTGTAGGAAGGGGTTGACTCCATGTCCCACGAGTAACTGAAGATCTGGACCTATTGTATTCACGGTTGTTTCAGTCAGACACTTCATCAACTCGAATATGTCATTAACCGAGGAATTAACTGGAGACTGGGGGTATGAAGTTAATCAATTATTAAAAACGTGATTCATACAGCGTGGCGGTTGTTAATGGAAACACTGTTATCGATGTACCCTTTCCTGAGATACAGACAACTACTGTGATATAAATGTCCCCCCCCCCAGTTTTCCAGCCTTCAACGCATACTTGTCTGACCGCTCCTCGGCCTCGTAATGGGTACTGAACAGGGGCTGTTTCATGGAGGTGGTCTGGTGTGTTTTTCACACTGGGTTGTTTTTGAGTTCTAAACGTCTTCTTCCAGTTGAAGACCAATAAGTTCATTATGAGCGTTTATTGTGTTGAAGAGCGGATCGATCAACGGAACCTAAAACAATGCGGCGGACTCAGTGTGAACGATTGTTAATGAAGCTAAAAAAAATTGTAAATTTTATTGCCAGCTTGTTGTGAATGAAAGTAAAACATGTCAAACGGGGATTAACTTTTCGGTTATTTCAGCTGAGACAATGATCACTGGTGAGCGAAACAGGGGGTTGACAAAATCGAGATTTTGCAACATGTTTTCAAAGGGGCCAGTACAGTTTCGAACTTACTGTACTCTAGTCAGACGCAGAGTGGACCAAATGAAGTACATGATCGCCAGAGATGCTACTCGGTTTACTACATCTGCTAAATCGGTAAAGTATATGAAGAACAATCTCTTAGTTGTGAGTCCCATAAACTCGCCGATAGGAAACAGGTGATCTTCGAATATCTTACCAAATTACAGCCCAGTAAGTGCAATGATTGATTTGATCACGATTCTGGTGGGCATATGAGCCATGTGTTAATGCGCACTCGATAACTCAAAGTAGCACAGGTATTGATCGATCTCGTGTCATGACCCTTAAAAAATATATATTTTAGTCTATTGTACCTTATTGTTATTGTATTATTGTATTGTATTATCGATGACTTGTGCAAACAACTGTGCCTAAATTTCAGCCAAAAATGTGTTCACCGTTACAACGGGATAAAAAATGAAATGAAAATTGATATACAACAATGATAAAACTAAATATATGTTCATCTTTGTATATTTAAGATTAGTTCGTTACGGATCCTCGCCGTGTCAGCGAGAGCCAGATATAGAGCTGTTGAGTTGCGATAAATGTTTATGCGGGAGGGTAAGCAGCGAAACGCGGACCGGGTTGTGGCGCGTGGGAACGGCAAGCAGATAAATCGGGATTGAGCGGATGACTGCAATCATTGATTATCTTATGAGCGAAATTCTCTTAGGAAGTGATACGCAAATTACACAATTTTGTGATCAGAGTTTTTAAAGGAATAAGAAAAACACGGCTGATAATTACCAAACCGCGACGAAGAGTACTAAAGTCCTTTCTAGGTAGACCAAAGAAAATAACGGGCGAACAATAAAGTATGACAGGAGAAATGCATTGATAAACAAAGGAACATACAGTTTCATGCCTGATGCGAAATGATTGTAGCTTGCGTATTTGAAAATATAAGAGACGCAGTGTACCAACACAAGCGAGCATATGAGAAGATCACCGTAGATTGATTGCTATCTATGGTGACTCCTAGGTATTTGTTGGTGTGTTCTGGTGACGGATGCGGAGTTGATGACTGAGGGTTCCAAGGGATAATCGGATCAGGAAAGACTAAAAATGCACTCAAAGCATTTGGAATTATTCAACCGGAGACCGGATTGAATCGAGAATGATTGCACTTGTAATAAACTGTCGAAAAATGATTCTATGTCCGATTGATTTGAAATAGCTTGGCATAAGGCAACATCTTCTACATACTTAACGGTCTTGGCTGGTGGCATAGAGGGTAAGTCACTGATGAAAGTTGAAAGTAAAAAGGGAGAGAACACAGCATTCTGAAGGACTGCAGAATTATTCACTAATGGTTTTGAAACGGTGCCGTTTGCTTTCGTTCTTTGAGTGCTTCTTGTTAAATAATCTTGCAACCATGATAACCGCAGATGAAGAGCATTTGTTATGAACTTTACCTTCCACTGCAATGTTCTTCATTCTCCTATACTCTTGATTTGGGGTAACTGATCGTCACGATTAGTCATGTGACTTATTTTTGTTAATAAATGCTTATGATTTTTTCCGCTGAGGTTGGTTAATATTACCACTGACGGACCGGTAACCGTAGTTGAAATCGAGAAATCGTAGGGCATTCATAAGATATTCAAATAATAAAAACAACAACAATAGATGGATACGATTACAGACAGTCAATATCACGCATGAGCGTTGTGATGATCCAAATCAATTATCTTATGCTTAAGTAACCCGTTCTTATCTGCACAAGAGAACTATAGAAACAAACGTGCCCCTATCCCACCCCATTGCTATAATTATTTAATCTCGTCTGTTTTATCCCATCATAACACCTTCCCGCCATTTTCTTACACAACTGTGATTATACTGCCTTGGGAAGGAACTCGCCGAAAACATATGTTCGCCTACGACCTGTAGTCTGATTGTAACTATGTGCTTATTTTGTGATTTGAAATAGTAGACATGTGTTGTGTTCAGCGTGGTGTAAACCCGTATTCATACCTTAGTATGAAAAAGCTGAGTATGAGGAGGAAGAGATGTGACGAAAGTCAGGGTGTTGCACGAGTTTGATTAAAAACTGTTTACTCTAATGAGGTGAGCCTGGTCAGCCACACAGGATCGCAAGTGCTTGCACTGATCAGTGGAGGAACAGAGCGATCATAAAGTGAAATGTATAGACAAGAGAAGCCTGATAGTTGGCACGGTTTCTTTCCTCAATCGAAAAACCAAATCCGGTTCATATGGACACGTCGGTGCAGGAGAGCACAAAAAGCAGCGGTTTATCCGACAATCGTCCAGACAGCGTTCCCTAGAAAGAGATTGTTGCACGAATGTGACAAATAAGGTGAAAAAATTCTGATCCACAGAAAATTGGCAATGTAGAAAAATCAATCGATCGGCCAGGGATGACTGCAATAGAAAGTGTGGGTTCCCTGATTTTGACCGACTGATGGTTCATACCGTGGCTTGACCGAATTCCACATTCAAATCGGATTTCCGTGTCTAAATTACTTCTCCTGTATTTCTTTTATTTGTCTATAAAGAACGAACCATGAAGATCTATTTATATTGGAAACTATTCCGGAATGGAAACGCACTGACAATGTATGTACGGTATTTTGTTTAAGATATTTGGGATTACACGATACAAGAAATTAAAATACCAATTCCGTGGACAGGTTAGCAGAAAGGTTTAGATACTTGAGGTTCAGTGGTTCTGAGCGAATTTTGGCCATATTCATCACTGGCTAGCGCCAACCGCTGGTTGACTCAATCGACTTCACCTACTTCAGTCCGAGCCAAACGATCTCACGAGTCACGTTGGATACGGTGTGATATGCTTGACCAAACAGAATCTTCAAATTTAGATGGGGTGCCAACAAATGTTTGTTGCTTGCAAGCACCTTTCAGTTCGAAATTTATAAGATTGAAGGCAATCCGACTTTTACAATTGTATCATGATCAAACAGTGCCGGATTATCCGACGGAGAAACCAGTAATAAAAGTGTTTGTCCTGCATGCCATATCGATTTTTACCGTCGGTGTCGGTCACCGGTATCTCATCCCTAGGACCAAGACGAATAACACTGCTCATTTCAAACGATCTCCATTCTGTGAGTAACAGTGGAAAAGAAATTTTACAAAATTCATTCATTTTGCATGATAGCATTAATAACAGTAACCCGTTCAACATAAATTTGGTTGTGGCCTAATTAACGTCTGTTTTCTTACACACAAGAGAGATTGTGTATTACAACTATCATCAATTTATTGAGAACCAGTAATTTCATACTGTGATTACGTAACAGCAATGCAACTTACCCGGTCCGATAACCTCGATGATTTCCTTTTTATGATGCACTTTACAAGCAAATCAGCTGACTCATGGACTTTATTTAGCTCTGTAACCAATGTATTTTTATACTTATTAAGCAGTGACCATTTCTGGTATTTCTGATCATTTAATGGAACATTGTGCTGCATTCCGCATCGGACAGTGATCCTCGGAGGGGGAATAGGGCTGCGTGGGTGTTGAAGTTGATTTATAAATGCTAATTAAGTTTATTCATACTGTCCTTCGTTCACTTCGTCTGGATCAGCCAACCAGCTGTTCGTTTCCAGTAACCACTTCATCCTCAAGCATCCTTTAAGTCCCTCGTTCAACTATTATCTTATTTCCACATGACCGGTGAATTGCTTCTTCTTTGTAATATAACAGTTGTACTCGTGATTGCTTTTCCCTCTCGCACCTAATAGAGCAGATCATGTGAGCTTTGCTCATTGGGCAATCTCAAGTTCAATCACGTGACTAGCAAGCCACAACCGAAAACAGGCCAGCCCACCTGACAGAGATAGGGGATAGACACGTTCACTCAGTTCAAATCGTGGACCGTGTTTTCAAATCTCATGTCCCATGTTTGAGACATTTTGTTGGTAGGTTTCCACTTCTTGATTTTGAACAATCGATTGTTCTGACTTGTTTACCGAGGGAAATAACCAGACAACTGTCGTGCAGTGTACACACCTAAATAGTATAGACGAAGAAAATTGTGATCAAATGCCTGATTTATTACTCTGTTAAATACCACTACTACTCACTGTCGTAGAAGCACGAATAACAGTTTACTTCCAGTGCATTATATAGACACTTGTATGATCGATTTTCATGAAGACGGCCGCAGACAGACATTCAAAGGGCTGATATGAAAAAGACGGGAATTTTAGGTAGTGGGGAGTGAGTTTGAACGAGTGATTTCCAAAACGACGTGGTGGTATATTACGAACGCATCACGGGCTCAAGAAATCAGTCGGAGTCGATACGGACGTATAAAAAATATACACCTGGTTTGCATTCTCGCTGATAAGAAGAGAGAGAGAAGGCAAACCACACGCAGAGAGAGACGTCAGGCAATACAGGTTTCGACAGACAACAAGAACTGACAGGACGGCAATAAAATTGCTGAAAAATGACTGGGATGAGTTTACATAAGATCTAAAAAGAGGAAATATGCTGCGAATCGAGAGATTCAATGAGATGAAAACAGTCACGGACAAATGTCAATGATAGCGTCTTGTCGAACGTTACAACGGCGATCTAAACCATTTAGCCATTCACCATGAACAAAATTTTATTCTGGAAATAATTGAGGCAGCAGTTTGATTGATTGATTTAGTGCTGCGGTGAGGGTAGTTCTATCGATTTACTGCATGGTTCAGATAGGTGGACAGAACTGTTATTTTATGATCTTCAGCAAATGTGATCAGAAGCTATGGAATATAAGCTGCACACCAATGTGTATTAAGAGATTATTTAACGTTCTCTCATTTCAGCTAGTACTTGATTTACAATTATTTGTAAGTATTCGCACTTAATTCACAATTACTTGTGAGTACTGTTGTGGCATAATTGATATTGTTGATTTATTAGAACTGGACATCCTTCACACTTCACCTTCACGCACATTCATCAGCTGTTCCAGTCTACCGTACACTCGAAAACACTAAACTCGAGTTTCGCTCTTATTAGAGCTCATCAATAGTGTATATCCACCATCCCATCCGGAATTTGAACTCCGGACCCGTCGTACGAAAGGCGCGTGCGTTACCGTTTTGTTAACCAGCTTGCACCAGGTCTGAACCGAATTGCCGATGCAAGTTTTTTCAGGTGTCGTCTTACGAGATAGTCAATCAGTTCAATTTGGCCCGATAGCAACTGTTTCTTCCGTTGTTGCTATCGGGCCAAATTGAACTGATAATAAATAATAACGTTTTGTGCTTATTTTTTGTTCGAATATTTCACTTGTCCAAATGATCTTTCCGGATTGTAGGAATCATCCTTGGCGTTATGTTTTCGCGCATAATCAGTTATGTAACAATTCCCTCGGATATCATCAGAAATTAATGAAAAAGAACATGACTGGAGCAAGCTGGAAAAATTAGAAAACTTCTATACCGTGTTGAAATTTAAAAAAATAGCTATCCTCATGGTTCACTTCTGCAAGGGACGGTCGATCACCAAAACGTTGTGTAATGTCCTACTTGATCAACAAGATGGAATACTCTCAACTGGCAATAGTCGTGGAACAATTGTAATAACTTCGGGGTCTAAACTGTTGTCTTTTAACTCACCTCACCCATACCGCATTTAAGTTCAATAAAATCGAAGTAAAGATGTCGTAACTCAATTTTCTCAGTTGGTGCAAGTGGGTCGTCGCTACCTTTTGAATGAAGTTCAGTTCGAATGCAAAGCACATTTCCTGATCAACTAGTGGTTCGTTGTGAGATCCAACATCCCACCGACATCTAAAATCCACGAGATTGCGGATGTGATCACCTCAAACTTTGCCCCTTCTGTGAACGTTTCTCTTTTTATTTTCGTTGTATACTTTTTATCAAGCCGGTTTAACCTTTGTTTGTTTGTTTTTTTACTTCCGTCGGATCAGAACGTTTTCAACTTTCCGACAATCTACATCGCATCTTGTCTAAGGATATGCGAGATTATTCTTCTGTTCACGAAAACATAATGCGAGAAAGCGCGAATCACTCACAGAGGTCAAATCACCGAGTGACCATATCCGACCGATCCAAGGCAACGCGCACAGGAAATGTGACCGCGAGAATTCGACTTGCCTCTCCGAGAAATGATAGGTACCACGGAATTGTTCAGTTCTAAAATTGTTCTCAATCCATTCCCCGTGATTGGGTGATCAGCTATATCAACATTTACCACTGTTGTGGGGTGCTACTCACACTTGTGAGTAGTATGTAAAATAGTGTGTTTGGCGGTTTTCGTCAACCAGCACAAATTAACAAGACTACTGAGGGCTAATTGTGAGGCCTCAAAAAATAACTACGGACAGCCCCAGTCCTTACTCGGTCTGCTGCCGGAAATTCCTGACATGTTTCACATGCAATTTTTGTTATATGTATGCCAAACTATTGATATTCCAGCTGTAATCTGCAATAAACAACTATCCTTGACCGAGCACCGCTTTGTGGAATCATAATGTTGTGAGATGCTGCTCACTTGTGAGTAGTAGGTAACTTTCCACGATCAAAAAGATAACAAGACCACCGAGGGCCAACTGATGTGTTTGAAAGAATAACTACCGACTGTTCGATACATTACCCTGTGTGTCGGAAATAATTGAGATGGCACGTTTCTGATTCGGTTTTTGTGTTATGCATGCAAAATTACTGACTTCCTATTTGTAATCCCCAATAAAGGACTATCCTCGACCAGCACCGCCTTTTGGAATTATAACTATAACACTAAGATCACATTTGTTCTTTTGAATCTATTCAAAGGAGCTTTACAAAATTGTCCTTACTTTAATAAAACCTCTCAGAAGAGAGCGGGATTACATAGAAAAAACACTGGGAATTGCCCGGTAGTGGAATGTATATCCGTACTCATTTGATCAGAGATTAAAAAGCTGGACGGATTGCACACCAACAACAGGGTCTCGGGAGACCCGAATTGCGCGCCAGCCATAGAACAATGTGAACAAATTATTGGATGTCGAAATACCAACCCCCTTGGACGAGCAACAGAACTGGTCCACATGATCACGAATGCATTGGCCGTGCACAGGCGGGATTGTTTCGCCCACCTGGAACAACTGGCATCTCAACCAACTCAAACACTTTGATGACTTGCTTCTTGGACACAGTCAAATGGTCAGAGAACATTTCTACTCTGACGGACTTTACCTACTGATCCAGTTGAGCCAACCAATCCGGTCACTTTATGGTGCACCAGATATGTTGGAGAAAAGCGAATGTCCGACAATTATTGTTCAACTGAGCGTATCTACCTATTCCCTTAAAAGTTAATCAAATGTCTACCCAAGGTTTGAGAATCTATTTTATTTTGGACAATAGAAGAATTTGTTTCATCCAATATAAACAGATATCCGTTCTTAGGCTAGCATTCACTTTGCGTA
>UZAN01045941.1:0-19165 GCA_900618425.1 Echinostoma caproni
AAGCCCGGTCAAAACACGCCAGAGAATTTCTCGAGGCCTGGCTTTCTTCAATCAACTCAATAAACAGGCACATCATACTGGATCGCGTGTAATGCAACTGAAGGACCAAATGACGTAACAAAAACGGCCACGCCGTGACCTGATAGCGGACGGGAACCGCAATCACGATAACAGGACAACTTTCTCCCCTCACATCAGTTCATTTGCGAACCGAGTCGAATACAGTGAGACCAGGGGACGAAAATAGTCGGTGGAGAAGAACGCATATATGAAAACTGTCACTTCACAAGCACTGATGATGCCACCTCGGCTGGTGATGAAACGTTTGCAAACAAATTGCCAAGCTCGGTGAACAGCCGTAATGGAATTTAGTTCACCCGAGCTACGAGAACCAATTTCCAATATTTTGTCAATTACAGCCCAAGCCGAACACTCTCAGACCAATGCCTTAAATCTGCCATTGAAATTGGTCGAATCAAACACCAGAAGAATCTGTTACATTTGATGCCATTTTCACCTTTACGTTGCAGCCATATTGAGTCATTCTCTAGGGAGATGCACGGGTATCACATTCATAAAGATACATTATCTGTAAACGCATCTATTATTTCACGTCTTCTTGCAGCACTTTGGGTCGAACACCAGATGTGGTAAGTGTATATCTCCTCAGTTGGTTGAGTTAATGTGGTTCCGAATCAGTCTCATATGATGTTTTACTCATCTGACTAGCTTCAGCCATTATGATGATCAGTATGGAACCTTTAACAACATCACGTTCTAACGACATAGAATATTAGCGGATGCGTATCTTAGCAATTCCTGGAACCGTTAGCATTAGACGCATGACCCCGAAATTCTGCCATCACGTACTGTATATACCCTGCTCTTTCGAAAGCCTCCTTCTGGCTCCACATACTGAGTGAGGCACACAGCTACTCTTTCCAATAATAGCACCGATTCGTTGAAAGTAAGTCAAATGACCTAACGGAAATCCCTGCCAATGGTAAAATAGAAATGCGTAGTACATATGTCTATGCACATAATCTCCCATTTCCCCTGTTGTAGACAACCCGTTTTTACATTCGACTGAGTCAAAGGTACTCTCCAATGTAAATATACCCCGCACGTTTATAGCAAAGATGCGTAGGCGATAGGTTTGTCATTGTTAAATCAACACACACGAATTTCCTGACTGTCTGAACAAACAGTGCAGCTCAATCAATTTTACAATGAAGTAGGAGGATGTGAACATCTGTCATCTCACGGTGATCGACTCACAAAAATTTACCACCAGTGTTCACGGAAAACCCACATGTTTGGACAAACGTCTACCCATCCGCAATGTGTTAAATGACCTCTTATCTCCTCTCTGGCTGACAGACTTGAACGCTCTGTAATGAAGGTAAAAACCGCCAAATGGAACTGAAACCCCTCATTACAGTGCTAGAAGACCATCAGTATCCACTAATCCTGGTGAGATGCCAACTATTGGCGCGCAAAACAATGATGCAATCTAAAGACAAAAAAGACGGGGTAGCCCTTATTGGCATTCTATATAGAATAAGCACTTCAGAAGCCATCAGAAAGATTCTCAGAGATTTCAAAATGCACACCTCAGTTCGGGTTGACAACACTCTGAAACACCATCTAATGAAAGCCAAGGATTCGGTCGAATTGCAACTGCATTTATAAAGTCAGCTGTACAGAATATACGGCAGAATACAGCGGACAGATCGGTAGACAACTAAAGACAAGAATAACTGAACATAAGAAAAAAGAAAAAAACACCGGCTTACGGCTAAAGCATCTCTGGTAAAACTAGAACGAGACTCAGCAATCTCTTTTCATGCCATAACCGAAGATCACACCATAGACCAAGAAAACCCGAAAGTAGTCCAACTCAGATTTTGTACATGCATTGAACGCTCGTATACCGAAACTTTGGCCATCAGCATCCAGCTTTAACGCTTCAACATTATTGATGGAATAGAAACATGGAATGAGAAACATTTAAATCACGAATTGAAATTATATGGCCATTTAGATCCTTTATATTCTTAAGTCGGACTTTTTCAACAAAAATCAATCAACAAAAAGAAATTACTTTCAAATAATTTCAATCGCATTCCATGAAGTTAAGTATACATGACCCAATTCGTTTTCGTTCAATCAAGTAGTCCGTAAATAACCATACATTTTAGGACCTAATTTCTTTTTCTTATTGCACCTGAGCATGTAGTGGAGTTGTTCAGTCAATTATGATTTTACCGCATGTATTATTTAAAATAGCTGCATGTCTTAAGTGAATTTCCAGCGATGGTTCGAAATTCCGTTATTCACATAATAAACTGTTTGTGACCTATTAGCCCAGTTCATTGAAAAAACATCTTTGGAGCTAGCCTGTCGAATATTTACATTGTAGGTTTCACAAATATTCAGAGAATATTCTTTTGGTTTTGGAATTCCACCGGTAATATTCGATTCAAGTATTTTGGAGATCACATATAAAGACGCATCTCACCCGGACGACAATAGTGTATGTTGAAAAGTCATAACTGAACGTGCTTGCACCTTGAATAACCACTCCATTTTAGTTCGTGATCAATTGATTACTGATTTGGACCAGAGTATTTTTCAAAAAAATGAGAAACATGTTGTACAATTTTTAACTAAAATGTAGACATATCTCAACTTGCAAAAGTTATACAAATACAAATACAAACAAGATAACCTTCACAGTGAACGAAATAGCTAAAATCATGATCAGATATGATGCGTAAAGGCCCTCACAGTCAGTATACACGGACCATAGGTTCGCAACAATTCACAAGGACTTTACTGTGGGTATAAGCAGTCAGTAACGATATTCTAGGAAAGAATTCAAAGAGTTTAAATTGCACGTTACAACTTATACATAAAAGTTATTTTATTCAGTTCATTTGAATCACCTTTGCATCGTGTGTTTCCATTTTTCCTTTTGAAATGAACTATAGTTAAATCTCCGGTTATGCGCGCAATACACCCGAGAATCTTACCAGTGAAGACCAAGGGAATGCTGGCGTCTAAGGAAGTAAAAACCGGCAATTTCTCTATTAATTTACTTACCACATTATAGATCTGATTTAGACAAGAATGAAGGAATATCGACTGAATTTTGCCGCAGAGTTCCTTTGTAAAACTACGTTTAAGTGATTAACGAAAGCAGTCAAACGCGACCGATAATTTGACCTGTTCCACTCTATTTCTGGAAACGTTTTAGTGACCAGCTTCGAATCCTGATCGTCTGAATAGAGGTTCCCACTAATTGTTTAAATAGCACCTCGCTGAATATTTTCAGTTTCAGTTTCATTACTAATTTGAACAAAGTTAGTCATTTATGAATACCAGACAACAAATTTATTTCCTTTTTCACTTGCTGGAGTCTGATCTGAGGAATAGTTATATATGCCATGGTGCTGCGATGACTCATACGATTAGTGTTATTTAAGCCAAAAACAATGAACTTATCAATTTATGTTTTTCATAACTACTGTGGATGGAAACGTTTGCTTCACTAAAGGTTTTCTTTCTTTCTATAGTAAACGCTTCTAAAAGTAGTAGAAACACAAACAGATAGCAGGAATGTGATTTGCTGTATTTGATTAGTGTTTATCAGCGACTTTCATCAGCTTAAAAAGGGTCGATCGCAGGAATAAATGACTTTTTTGCCTGGAGAACTCTGTAGTGAACAGAATCTCTTTGATCAAGACTCTACAAGGACTCTCACTAAGATTCCAATATTCACATTACAAGTAGGTTCCTCCGTTAGAGATTGCAAATGAAACCTAACCCTTAACACCCTAAGGAAGTACATCAGCACTTTATTAGGTCAATAAATATACTTTGAACTTAATCTATGGTACAGCATATGAGAATCGTAAACGTAATCCGGTGGTTTCTCGTTTCTGTTAATTCTATGCTATGTGGTGTAAATATTCCCAACGAGAAGACAGTTAAAGAGGAAGATGTCATAAAACAAATCTCTTGACCCAAAGAAATGGGTAGATGATATGCCGTGTCCGAACTACCCTTTGATAATATGCTTGAAGATATAATATAACGATTTTAACCTGGAGGTTCCCTTTCTTTCGTCCGGCACACGACTACGCACAACATATATGGACCTTATGTGATTCACCCATCCAGGTCTCAGGATGGAGTTACCGGTCTTCTTCTACACTGCACATGAGAAATATAACTCACATTAATCGTCCAATGCTCATTCTATCTCCGAACACAAACCACTCTCCCACTGCCTTCACTAACATTGGTGGTTCGAATCAAAATACTAATTATGTACTCTAATTTCTTCAATCTTCATCCTCCATGGCTTTACGTTTGACCGAAGCACGAGATTCTCTCTCATTGGGTACTCATCTTCCACAGTTCTCCAATAGGCTTTCCATTCTCCTTTCCTATTTAAAGCTGGTGTTTGCGCCTATCACCATCATACTCTTGCTTCTTCCCAACATTTAGTGCTCGATTTCTCGAACAATGCAATTTCGATTTGGATTATAGCTGTGGTTTCCCGATTCTGACTTCTGTTTTTTGCACCATTTATATTGCTCCTCGAGCAAAATGATCCTTTCATCTTTTGCCATTGCTGCATTACTGAAGAGAGATCATAACAGGTACCTGGTACCTCTCCAAACTGTTTCACCTGATTTTCGCTATTTCAGATTTTCTCCCATTTACAATTTCTCTGGATCTCTTGCTTGTAAAGACCGCTAAAGACGGAGGTTTTCCCCCTCCAGGTTTTCTCCAACTCAACCTCATCTATCGAAGGTAATGGTTAACTCTCCTTTCCTACATCCAGCCTCATCTTTAAATCTCTCACAACAACCATAAATGTCCACCAAACCCTACAAACATTTATGTTTGGAAATCACGTGGTTTTGAAGATATTCTACCTTTCTTCCTTAAACCGTGTGTCCTTGGGTGAACACAGATTCCATGCCTCCTTTACTGCTTTTCTCCTGATTTCAAATCTTTTACAGCTTCAAGGGGAATTAAAATTATTATTATTTGCATTTTCGGTGGAATACAATAAATGCCCACGGGCAAAGCCATTTGGTTGTGCTTGACATATAAGTGACCTTTCACCTCATTTGGCTCGGAGGTCTGTTTCAGAAATTACCTACGTTCGGATTATACCCGCCTCTGGTATCAAGGCCTTAAGGTTTCCTCAGCAAGCAAACGACCTCTGTCCGAGTCGATTTGGTCGTATTTAGCCACTCCTCGTGAATCTCGGTGTTTCTTAAGTTCCAGAATCACTTTGTTTTATTTATTAAACATCAAGTACCATTCACTGATATGCCGATGACGCCAAAAATCCGTTCTTCTCTTTCCTAGTTCACAGTCNGAAGTTTTCTGCATCCGGAATTCATCTTTAGATTCTTTTTCTTTTCATCTATTTATTTTTACACTTGCCTCTCGCGCCCCATGCAAAGTAAGTTCTATATTCTTGCGTCCGGATCTCGATTGATCACAATGTACACACAACAAGATATCACACGATGACACACGAGGAACACACGTACCTCAACGGCCACACTAATCGTCTAGCCTCACGAGTACGATTGCAGCACAGACTGGACGCCACGAGCACTAGTAGCATTCTCCCAGCTACGTAAGCAAGGACACAGTTAGTGCACAGCGAACGTGTACTTGACACACAGGAAGAAAGTCAATTTACAAGTTTTACCCTGATACTTATATGTGACTCAAAATAGCATAGATTAATGCAAGAAAAAGACTGTGTCAATCAAGTACTCTGTTAGCAAAGTTCAATCGGTCATAGGTCACGGATCAGACGGACAGAATAAATGTTTCCGTATGACGCAATATCATTGATTAATCTCCGCGAGATTAGTATTGATTAGAGATACTCCTAATTGGAAATACTCGAAAATAGTCAGTTTTAGGTAAAAATAGTCTTTTTACCTAACATATATTCTGTGTCATCGCTTTCTTAAAACTAAGCACCTTTTTCATTTAAACGGAGCTCAAATCCACCCAATTCTGCAATACTGCAGTCACCTATGAGTTTGAGCTTCGTAATCTGCTCTTTCTCTCCTCGACCCTATATGAAGTAAGACTATCAGCCTGATCGACAAATCACCTTTAACGTCCAATCTTCAGTGCCTTTTCCATCGCCTCACCTAAAGGCTCCCCTCGTTTATTTCCTTACAGTATGTGCTTCCAATCATGTAAAATGCTGAAGAAAGGTTTCTAGTTCTAAAGAAAATAACCAAAGTTAATTGACAAAATATTTGATTTTTGGTTTTAGATTTATTTTGCTCAAAGAACAGCAGATAAGACAGAAGACAAATACGCTAGTTGACCTCGGATCTATTCTGGAATTTGCAGTGTGTCACTGAACATGCAATTATTCGACAATAAGGATACACTTTTAAACTCACTGCGGTGAGTATAAGCGGTTTTCGATTTTGAGAGAATAGTGATACGGCTTTTATCACTGGAGTCACTCTAGTATTTTAAACAACAACAGCTTGCATATTTTATTCAATCATAATTAACGAACACAGCATGGCTTTCGAGAAAACACATGCGTCATTCATGGTCACTGATGGCATTGCGCAGAATGACCTTGTACATGCTCATTCATTTCAGTCATTTATATATATTTCACAATTTTACGGATTTCCAAGCTTCAGAACAAGAAAGTATACTTCAGAGGTAGATAGTTGTATCAAATATAACCGGATCTACCGTTCGCACATAGCTATTATTTTAGGTGATTAGTATTTCCATTTATTATTAAACATTCACGAGGAGTGAGCCTACATTTTGTCGCTTAAACGGCTGCAATCAAAGAAGGGTTTAATTGAGTTCTTCAAATTACATATGAAAAACCGCTGAGATAAATGCATTGCTGCGCAATAATGAGCCTTCTTCGATTTATTGATCTAATTGAATCAAGGGGAGGGACGCAGATATCATCCAAAAATACGTGCCTACAGTTAAGAAATTGAACCCTTTCTGTTGAACTACAGTGCATGAACTGTGACAAGTTAAACGATCTTCAAAATCAGTCTCTCAATTTCCATAAATAGTACGGCGGGAAGCCGTGATCCATTACAGCTAGCAGGAGTTTTAAATGGATTATATAAAAAATGCATATTAAGATAGAAAAATAGAAAATTTGAAAAGACCAACAAAGAATGTTGATGATTTCAAACTCTTCAATGCATGCTTCAGGTTTGCTAGTCCAACATTTGACTGGTTCCTTATCGAATTGCGTACACAAATTTTCCCCTTCGAGCTAAGTTTGAGTAGGATGTACGTGAATAATGGTGGTTGAGAATATGTTGTGAAAATTCTCTGATCTTGCTGAATACTGACAATTATAAAATCGGAGAACCAGTGGTTCTCGATGAATGTTCATTCGCACTACAACAATGAAAAAGCCAAGTGATGATGAGTTCATTTTGTGTATTTGGCATAACATATTTAGCGGAAATAATGTACTTTATTCTCCGATATTTTGCGATTCTGAAAGTCACAATTGCAACTCATTTTTAGATATCGCCATCTGATGCACGCTCATTACTTCCATCAGTTTGATTCCCGAATTCCGAGTCTATATAAAAAACAGACCAAAACACCTAGGCGTTGACGAATAGCGACAGTAAAGATTTATTTATTAAATAATTTGTCTTATGCAATTAATGATCTTGATATCGGTAACAATTGTCATGGAACGACAATACGTTGCCGGATTGAAGACATGCGTTGTACATTTTGATACATCCGTTACATTTTTCACATTCCTTCAACATATATTCAATTGTTCCTTTATCCAACAGTCCTAAAATGAGGCAATAGAGAGTTACTCAGTATTCGTTTTACATATTTTCCGGAAAGCATTTGCACAATTGTGATAACTTACTACATCCACAAGATAGGTAAGCTTTTCGAGTACAAATCTGTTGCTCTCCGGTGAGTTCGCCTGATCCCGAAATTACCAACATCAGAAAGAGGANGAATGCAATCTATGAAAGAGGAACATAGATTTCCAACTGATTCGAACAAACCTTCGTAAACATATTGTGTTCTTCGCAAATACAGTGAAACCTTCACAAACTTTGACTGCATTTGCGTCCCTATTTATACTTTGTGGATAGCATATCAAAGGTCATTCGACATCACTCCAAACCGACCCGAAACTTTTTCGTCGAATTGTATCACGTGACTTGTCTACCAATATGATTGCTTACCTCCCCCTCCCACTTGATACAGTGATTTTCAAGTTTAAAGTTTTGAATGGCGTACATTGGTCTTTTCAAATGTGGATAAATTCAAACAATTTCACATGTGTTGGCACTTACGATTCATAAGACATTGGGGTGTACATATTCGACTTAAAAATGTGTACAGATTGGAAATTGGTTGTTGCAACATCCATCACACACACATTCCACCCGTTTGGTCTCATAAGTTGAGCGTCTATTATTCCTAGGCCCAAAACAAACAAAGAGCATTGTTCGAGGACAATATACACTTCGTACAATATCTTCTAGGAAACATGTGAGATTGCAACATCCAGACAATAAAAAAATTACACTCATCAAAATAAGTTTAATTTTTGTCTGTAACCTCAAATCAAATGACATGTTTCAAATTCCACAATATGCCCCTTCTAACATGAGAACACATTCAGAGGCAAAGAAAGAGGGAAAATTGGTAAAATGTATCATCAAAAGTATGCTGTCTCTATGGCCCTTTTACTAGGATTGGTATTAGCGGATGTGTTCATGGCCAAACTGGAAAACTCAGTCCTAGAATCCTAAATTCGATAGATGAAAATCTATATGATAATATATTTTGCATAACTGAAAAAAACGACCTAACCGACATCACGCAAACTTTTAACAAGGCTCACAAGTCCATAAAATTCGCCTTAGAGGCAGAGAAAAATAGCAAACCAGCATTGCTTGAGGTAGATCTGCACAGGAAAACTGATGGTTTGCTTGAAAGAAGGATATACAGAAAAGTAAAGTGGACCAAAGAGTATATATGCATATATTATAAAAGAGAGACTTCATTCAATGCCTTGTCTCGCGTGCACGAAAGGTATGCTCCAAATCCACTTTCGCAGATGAACTTGATCAGATCAAAAACATGCTAGGGGCAAACGGAAACCCTGAAAAGTTAATCGAAAGAAATGCAGAAAGAAACTAAAACACGAGCCCGTTCAGGAAGCTCCAAAGAGGCAACTGTTTAATAAACTTCCATTCAAAGTGACGACCTCTCTGATCTGATAAGGAGACGATTAGCATGTGCTGCGAGAGGAACCTTCAATGTAGCCAGGTTTTCATGCACACTCACTGGCTCACCAATAATAACAACATGCAATAAAGACAGTCTGTCTACGCTGGTTTCATATATAGTTATATATTCCTTCAGCTGCGTTTGTAACGCAGTCTACATTAGCCGAAAGGCGAGGCAACTGTCTCAGCGGCTTAAACAGCATTGCCCACGCTGGCCTCAAATCAGTGGAAAACGTGTCACTGGAAGCGTTATCCTCGTTCACCTGACAGACTCAGGTCACCAAGTTAAGCCTAAACCAGGCTTCAAGGTCATTTATCGAGTACCACCTCACTGATTCAAGTCGCTGCGTCTCCACACCTTAGCCGCTTCGGAAGCGATCGGCATTCATTTATTCAAACCCATTATATATGCACAGAAGAGATTGGCCCATGCTATTCAAATACCGTGGTCATAAACCGATCGCACGGAGGACGCTTCACGCATCCCCCTTTAATATGCTATTTTCATATGTGATCTGTATAGGCCAGAAGATGAAACACAGTTTTTGTCTGGTTTTTCAGCTCAGACCTCAAACCGTATAAAGAAGCCCTACCTGACAGATCATTGTTTCGTTCCTTATTGTGATCAAATTTGTTTTATGTGGATAACCTTTACATATCTTAATTGCGATCATTTTAGTGGTAGTGTTTTGTAATCCACAAAGACTTCTAAATGCCACGTAGTTTACAAACATTGTAACGGACATGATAATTCACAGTGTGGTTGGAAAATTACTCTACATTTGCCGCATATAAATAAAACCAGAGGAGCACGAGTTGACCTGGGAAATATAGGTATTTATTTGTTCCGATTTGTTTAATACTATAGTACTCACTGAATTCTAGTTGAATTCAATGCAACCGATGCAAACAGCTCTATGCATTTTCTATATTTTTATTTATTGTACACTGACGCATTTCTGTATTCAATTTACCAATACTGTTCGTTTCCGTTGTTCCGTCATACAATTCCATGCACAGACAATATTGCTGTGTTGCAATTCTTTTCGCTTGGACTGAAAGGATGTCAGAGGTTTTATTTCGGGTGCTATCGAACGCTCATAGAATAGGAAACTGACTGCCTCAGAATATCAATTGCAACTAACTTATTAAAGCAACCGTTGTTTTGGCAGTGAATGCATCATACAATGGGGCTCATAGGAATCTACGTCTATCTCAAAAAATGGTGTGTTGTTTCTTGTAAATTAGAGTATGTTACAAGTGTAGAGAATGTGGGTCCTAATGCCATCAAGTTACAATCAAACCTAGATTTCGGTCGTACGATATCCCGCTCCAGGGCAAGTGCTATTTGGAGATTAATGAGCTCTGCTTTGACAAAACAAAAAATGTAGTATTTCTAGATGTTTCATAATAATTATAAAAGTTGTCAATCTGTCGTTCTTATCCAGAATCTTGACACCCTTTGTAAATAAAGTCGAGAAGATCTCAACCACATCATATCTTGATTACCCTAGATTAAATCAAACAATAAAGGCAATTAAACCTAGGTGTTCAGCGAAGAGTGACGCATCTATATGGTTCAACTGACCAGTGTGTTCAGCTACAGAATGTGATCGAACCAGAAATAAACGAAGTGTAAAAGATCGCTCCAAGATGATAAGACAAGCGTAACTTTTTCCAAATGAAAGCCTGATTGAAAAATTTCTTCGACAAACACCGTAGAATAGAGAACAACTAAAATAAGGAAACAGTGCTCAGGTTTGTTGGTGATGAGCTGAAACTTGCTTGAAAATATACTTGAGGTATGACAGAGTTCTCAAGTAACACATACCGGGTTCATGGAACTGTAGTCATTATGTCTACCCTCGCACACTTGCACTGCCCAAATTTCAACACCATTACCGCATTTTGTAGTATTTCCACATACGCGACTGAGGTACATTCCTTGCTGAATTGTTTCACGTTTTTAGTCATGAAGATTTTCGCTTGAACACTGAATTATAACACAAAGTGATCCATTGATCTACTCAGTGAAATCCCTATGGTAAAATGCCTGTGAGGAGAATGGTCTACACTATTATGACTTGCGCACGCAACAGAATAGTCATCCTGAATATCTCAGTCAATTTATAATATCTGTTTTCAACATGTTCAATCAACCATTGCCACATCCACAACCAACCCATTCGAATGCACGGAGAACTATGGGATATTCGATTTCATGCGATTTGTTAAAACTAAATCGTCAACACTTCAAGTTAGTGTCGTCTTTCGCAAACATAACACAACGGCATTCGCTAGACCGGTATTTGCAGCACCTATCTAAGGTATTGAGGACTTTAAAACGAGATGATACGATTACAAGATGACTAAGAATTTCTGAAGCAAAAATTCTTCGATGAACATTGACGTGATTGATTGACTGTTGTCAGCGTATTCCTGCGATATAACGAAGGCAAAGGTGGACAAAAATAACCTTCGTATTTCATCTGCATGAACGAGCCAACATTCGCAGACGTAGTATAAGACTACATTTGTGTAAAATTTCAGACTCGGTCTTTCATGAATAAATTACCTTTGCTCAGAGGTAGGTATGCTTTAATATTTCCTCTGCCTGCCCCATAGAAGTGAAGGACCTCCAAAGACAAGAAAAGTTGATCGGCAATTTTCAACTGATCACTCTTGACCGTGAGGATATGTGCACGTTTATAGTAAAATCTTACGTTTCTTCGAACAAAATGTCATTCCACATTGTTTGACGGATATGGGCAGCTGAAATAAGATTTTTTGAGGGTACTGAGAAGATTAACCGATAAAGGCTAATTCATTTAGGTAGTCTACGTCTTCCGAATCAAAAGGTCCGTCATTTGGGAGAGGTCCACATCCGGAAGTCCAGGAATTAGCTATAACAATGCCGATGGTTTTGTCCACAACATAATTACCTTGGAAGGGTAAAGCCGGACAACTTTGTCAAGTGTCGCTCGTAATGGTAAGTGATGGGGTTATGTACTGGTACATTTTGACGCTGAATGGCGCTTCTGAGTAAACGGCTTTGAGAAGTGTTCGTTTTTCTCAGGCACATTGCTTCCTAACAGCCAAGTCCAGGCAAGCGATCTATCAACTGAGCAAACCGCAGCATGTATGTCAAGAAATCAACAGTGGTTGGTTTAGTGAAAGCTTGGAGTTGCTCTGGAATCTGACATAGAGAGAGTACAGATGTTGCCAAACTTGTGCAACATCACCCTCATTTTGAAAATTAATGTCAGATTCCAATATCATACCTTCATATAGGTGACTATTAGTAAATTGTATTTGTTTGTGACTTTATCTCTAACATCAATGTTCTTAATTCTTTTCTGTTACCGTTTGAATTTGCGCGACCTTTAATGTCGCGATAAAATTTGTAGTAGTTCAAAAGTTGCAGTTATGAGTTTAGTTATTTTAGGCAAAGTAGCATGGAGTTTACCTATGAAATAAATAAAACTTATGATTATATCTCTTAATGTAAATTTAAAAACAAAATAAATCTAAAAAATCATGTCTGCAGTTGAGACGCAGCTGGAAAAATTCCTTGTGAATACACTCAAATTCTTATACAAGTAAACAGGTATTGACAACATTTGTTCCTCTCAATGGTTCGTTTTTCCAATCTCATATACGCGATTGAATATGATTTTGGCTCACATTAGATGCAACATATCTGACATAATACCCACTTATATCATCGCTTCTATTAGGAACGTGCGATTAAACTGTTCAATTTTCCGATTTTGACGAAGGTTGCTGGTGCATCAATTGTGAGATAACAAAATCACAGTAGAAAACGTAATTGTGATATATTTACTAAAATGACATAGACATTATACAGGTATGGTACTTTGATCTCGTTCATACTTCATTTGCTCTTGTTCAGTTTTGGGCACTAGAGGTAGTCGCTTTAAAATGCAATCCACTAGAAAACTGGCTCAGTAGATCAACTTTCACAGTATGCTGAATTACTCGTTAGCCACCAATGAGATAAACCCATTGCCAAATGGACGGGCGACGCTATTTGAATTTGATGTTAAAATCAATTTGCGCTATGCTTGGTGGGGCTTTCAATAACGGCTTTATATCATATGGCCTCTGCTGCATTTTAAATTGACCCAGTATTTTTCAAACGAAAGCGTGGAGGAAAAAAATTGCTAATCAACCCGGACTATCCTCCAGATTGGTTTTATGCAACTCTTCTCTGCTGCGATCGAATACAACCACCATCTTACTTTGATATGGCCGGTTTTCTCCCTCTCGGTTTGTGTTTTGATGAAGAAATTTCGTTGAACATGCAGCAAATTGAACTTATGTTCACATCGACGCGCTTTCAGAAGACACCGACCGATCCATCGAATTTACGCACCTATCGTTTAAGGTGCCTCTCGGCTTCAATTATACACCAAAACCTTTCGAAAGCTTCATCCGGTTTGGGCATGGTGACACTAGAGGACGCTTATTCAACGAGCCGCACACCTCAAGGTCAACATTCGAAGAGCAACTTGTGTGTTTCTTGGACTATGTTTCCAGTTCTTCCAGTATTGTAGATAATGCGTGAGTACATTGTAATCAAATAGTTCATCAATTTCTTCCAGCTATAATATTTTCAATAATTGGCTTATTTACTGTGCGGTGAATGAAAGAGATTAGAAATTTAGAATACGTGTGCTCAACTTGATAAACATTCTCATGGAACAGGAATCACCGAGTAAAAAGAACCAACTGCCGTGTTGGTTTGCCTAAAATAACTAAACTCATAAGTGCAACTTTCGAACTACTACAAATTTTATCGCGACATTAAAGGTCGCGCAAATTCAAACGGTAACAGAAAAGAATTAAGAACATTGATGTTAGAGATAAAGTCACAAACAAATACAATTTACTAATAGTCACCTATATGAAGGTATGATATTGGAATCTGACATTAATTTTCAAAATGAGGGTGTTGTTGCACGAGTTTGGTCAACACCTGTATTATGTTCTCTCACCCGTTTTAAGTAAAGAGTTTGAGCGTATTTCGTATCGCATTCCCACCGTAAATTGAAGTCTACTGAATCCAATCAAGCTACATCTTTCTCCCAATGACGCAATACAAGAAGGGTTTTCTTATTTGAGTACCTAAAACATTTGTCTGATTTTGAGCTTCGTCACATCATGTTTGCATCGATGTGTATGGGTAACAGACGCTTGCTTTTCTGTGAAATATAATTGTCCGATTCGTGTGTTCCTAGTCAGCCAATACCGCGGAATATCAGTTTTTATTCTGCTGGAACAACATGTGATTGGTGTCACTCCAAATTATTCAAGAACAAGGTTCACCCCCTGAATAGCAAACGAATCACTCTCATGTAAAAACATAAACCCAAAAAATGGAGTGGCATAATCCACTCTGAAAGTGAACAGTTGTGCTCGTTTATTTGTTGTGTATAATTCACGTTGTGCTGAAAACTGACGTTTGTCTATCGAGCAGTCGAAACCCCCTGAAAGAATTAGTCATGCCATGTGATTGATAGGTATGTCTAGGTGGTTTTTGCGCGAAGAGCAGCGGGAGGTTTGTCGACTGGTTCATTGGTGTAGGGGATTTTCGCCCGCCCCCAAGAATCAAGAGACCAAGTAAAGCGGATTCATGTGCTCTTTGACCTTTAGTTCGAACTCTCGAGGTTTTTCGGTTCCAATATGCACACAATGCTGTTAAGCCATCCAACTCCGTCAGCAGATGTACTTTGATCAACCATGTGAAATCCTGATTGTCAGGTAGATTATCGTGAAGCAAAATACTGTACATTGACAATTTAGACCAATGCGTTTGTATCTTAGTTAGGCAGTTGGGATCTTTCAAGGCATGTTGAATATGGAGCTAACAGAATCCTGAAATGATAGCAACAATGCAGTATTCGGTCTCTCGTGCACAGCTAATTGTTTCCACATTTTAATCTTTTTATGTCTATCACACTTACAACTAAGTATTTGTCTTACCCACGAATTTGACTGTTTGCACTTCTATCCTCGTCTGTCCTCCTGTGTCTTATTCTGTTATCATTTAACTGTGCTCTTAGGAATTACCCACACCAGAATTCATTTCTAGTTTTCGAGACTGCAGCCTATATTCTGCAAAAGAGTGTAGACGGACACACTCATGAGATGAAACAGTGCCCCAAGCAGTACAACACAAAGAAAAGTGACTGTTCATTCCGTATTCTGCGGTAATTATTGTATGTCGTTGTGAAAGCTGGCAGATATTTTCTGTTCGTGACGTTGTGTTGCGCTTACCAATAACTATTTGACACATTCACATTACGCTTGAGTGATTAAAACTTTTGAGGTCTCAGAGGTATTGAGAAGATTACACCTCTTTTTGTCAGGATGGGATGTTAGCACAGTTATGAGTGATCGAACTGTTTTTAGTGTATTTTTTGACGTTAGTGAGGAACTCATTGTAGAACTGCTGCCAAAGATTTCATCTTTTCGTTTCAACATCTGTTTATTGAACCCGTTTTATTCACAGTACAACTCTGTTTTACCTGTAAAAGTTCGGTTATTGTCCCAATTTCATAGCGCGTTTTATTTGTTTTCGACTTCAGTCACGCTTTTTCACTCCCACCGGGGATATTCAGATTGTACAGTTTCATAACCAGATATATGAAGGTCCGAATCTCAGGGTTTTCTTTAAGTGCATATAGCTCTCTTTCATTCATATGAAACACTTTCGCATCACTCTAGCTTTACACTCATTTAATTAGCCGTAAAAATGGTGAATCCCACCTGAGCCTCATCTATTTTATACTGTTGTTTTCAAGCTATAGTTGAGTTCAGTATTCTCAGTGAATCCTTTTCTTCCTTTCCATTAAATTTGGAGATGGACATCATTATTATTTTTATGCTATCCTCGTGAGACGGGTTTTTCCACAAAAGCTACAATAAGCTCACCTGATTTGTCAGTTGTATAGAAATAAGTTATCACGAACTAAGCCCACCTAAAAACCAAGTGTTCTCTGGAGTACGCCAACCATCTTGTAGGACCTGGTGATGAAAGGAAGAAAAGTGAGTCAGACGTCGTATTCACCCAGTATGTGTACAACGAAAATCCTCTCCTCTTGACAGTGATGACACTGATGAGTTGGAATTATCGTTCAGCCACTAATCTGCGAACAGCCTTTCCATCTATATTCCATCCAGATAGGTCAATAATGATCCGCGAAATCTTAGCTGCTCCAGACCTTCAAACAGCGGTCTATAGTTGACCCTGACAGCCCATCTTTTACATCTACAATGTGTGGTACCGGTCCACAAACTAAAGTGGTCAGCTATCGTCATCAAATATCTGTTTCATCTGTTTCATCCAGAAAAGGTCGAAAATGGCCAGTCACCTTTTCCGCCGTGTGTTGTCTACATTAGTTCATCCTGATAATTTGCTTAAGCAGGACAGAAACTTACTGAACGGGTAATTCTAGAATATCCTCAGTTCCATTAGAGTAAGTCTCGTATTCAAGGACTATCAAATATGCTGATGTTCATCAGTGGGTTATAATTTTGAATTGTAGGTAAAAGAAAGCGGTTTAGCTACGTTCATCGGTTGCCTCAAAATCTGCAGTTTACCGCTTCCTATACTTTCATCGCATCTTTCTTCAGAGGGTTTTCTTAAGCGATCGCGAACGGATCAAATTGAGGGCTACACAAACAACCAGCTGATCAAACCAGCGGTGCAGAAAACCTGCATCATCAATTGCTCGCCATCTTCTGCAGACTGGCAATCAAGCCGATCGTAGAACTTCTTTTCTTTCTTTCTTTACACAACCTCACATGGACGGTTGCTGCGGTTTACGGAGGCCAGTGGAATCAAGCGCCAAAATCCTCTGCTTTGTCAGCAAAAGGAAGGTCTACATCAGTCTGGTATTGCCACGGTAACCACGTAAGCAGAACGGCGAATCGATCTCATGGTAAACTAGCAACACCTGTGATATATAAACTGTTTTGTATTTATCAATAGGCACGAGCTGAGATGCAGCGAAATGATTAAGGAATTAAATCACGCTCGTTTGCAGTGTTGTTTTCCTTTTCAAGTTTTCGGGAAATGTTTGCTTTGCTTTTAATAACGTTGCTTTCCGTTCTGTACCCGCGCATCTGTGAATCAAACAGTGCGTCATTTCTCCTCGAACGCGCAAAAGCTTATTACCACGAAGTATTCATGTGAATAAGGCTCCTAAATTCTCTGCTGACATTGTGTATTCAGGGACCAAATATTGTGAGTTATTTAATTTGTCAACTTCACCATAACTTCTGATACATTTGTAAAATGCAAACACTGTCAGTAGCAGTTTTCCTTGCTCAGGTTTTTACTTACTGGCGGACGTTCTATTGCTTCTGAAGATCGTTTCGAAAAAGTTGCCTGTGAATTTCACTGCATAGTTAGACAAATATGCATTTCTATATCGCGTTTACATTGCACCTAATCATCAACAAGTTGTTCACCTGCCACTTATGTACTACTCTGGTAAATATCTATATGACGTTTTTGATGTTTTATAGAACATCAAATGGGTGAATTCTCAAGATTCAAATTGATCCAGTTTACAGCTTGTGAACGCATGCGTATATATCAATTTGCATGTATTTATGTAAAATATCAATCCATTTTCTCGGTGTCAAAATGCTTCCTTATTGAAAGCTACTTATTGTTCGCTAGATAAATAAATGTTTTCTGCCTACCGCTCCCGGGCTTCCTCTAACTCTGTATACTTTTCTGATTGTTCTCCAAACGTAAGAAGTGCATATTCCAGAGAATGAAACTCGAAATCTTTCTCACAGACATGATCTGGTTTAGCGTTTGATTTAGAATGTCCGACTAATAAAATGGAACCTGTACCTTTAATAACGACAAAGCTGCGTCAAAGTATATGGAATTTTAATGTTAATTTGTAGCTAAACGATGCAAATTTACTTAAAATGGTACCTTGCAGAGAATCGGTTTTTCACATAATTCACACGTCCTTGTTCTTTAGTATAAGGTCCAAATTAACTAGCTGACTTTTTTGACCACGAGGTATGCACAAACATGAAATAATAATTCTATCCAACTCCTGGTTAGCCAGTCACATGGCGTTCATTCAAAGAATCCACATTGCGTTGGCCTCTGTTCTGCATAAAGCGTAGCCGACCAAACTGAAACCAATGCGGATCTCGTTTTTTGGATGAAACAAGTTGATGCTTTCGCGTAGCCAACGTGCATTGAACCGACTACACTGGTTCCGATTACCCTCATTGTAAAACAGGTCTTCCTGCAGCTGAAGTGCCATGTATCTTTTACACGTTTCATTCGCAGTTACTTGTAAGTAGCAGTGTGATAAACACTTATTTTCGACTCTTCACTGCTCAAAAGTAACTGGTATGTGATTACGAATTTTGAGGCAGTCCAATTGTACCAAAGTAGCGTACCGTGAGGCATGATGTACTGAGAGGATTTTGATCAAGATTTACGAAGATTTGAGATATAGACGAATTGTTCAAATATCAGTTTAGGTTTTGCAAGACTATTAAACTGAACTGAAATTGTGTTATATGCACCACATTTACAATAGGCTCTTCTTGACCCTAAATTCTCAATTCAAACCTTCATTGATAATACGATCTTGATTCAAAGTAGGATTTAAAAAATTAATAAGCATCTCAATTCAAACAAAAATTTGCAGTATTTTCTCAGATATCTAATTCTTTCAGAACATGTTGCTGTTTAATAAATGACCACAATTTCAACCCGTCACTCACAAATTCAACAGCTCCCATCAAAGGGATTTGAAGAATTTTGG
>UZAN01045941.1:19191-30736 GCA_900618425.1 Echinostoma caproni
AAACATCGGGTTCCACGCAACCAGCCAAAAACAAGAAATCGGAAAGAAATGGGAGTACACCACGGGGCTAAAAGGTAGTTGTGTTAAGTGGGACCTATTAGTGCAAACCTATCTTATGCAGTAAAACATACACGCGCTTGTAGTCCGTCACAGTTTACTCGCCGCAGACAATGATAGACGGCAATGACGCCATACCAAAAAAATTGCTGCTTATTCAACAACACAATCTAACCTCGTTCTACAACTCTTATTGTTCTCTCTTATTATTCTATACCTTTATTCTCTGAATGCCTTGAGAGAGAATCGCTTGTGTACGATAAGCAACAATGCTCTAGCCGATANATAGACAATTATTTTGAATTATAATACTCCAGCTAATTCTACTTCTGCCTCACCCTGAATTTCGGTTGCACTTCTGAATTTAGAGCAAAGATAAAGTCCACCGATGATTTAAGAGGCGCCGGATGAGGCATACAACGTGTCCGAGCAATGTCTTCATTCGTTATCTTTAAATGCACTGTATTGATTTCCAAATTCAACTGTATCAGTTCGTAGCATGGTAGCGGTAAGTTATTAAGACGTATGCAATGGCTGGGGAATTTATATACCCATATATGTATGGATTATAGAGTTGCATTACCAGCAACATCATTTGTTTATAAATGTCATACATTAAATTTCCACAAAAGCTGCCTAATAGTCCAACAGTTACATGATACTGCTTTTAGCAAAATACTGATGACAATTTCTAAGTATTGATTTAGAGAAATTAGCTTCAGCTAAGGAGACGGAACGAAACGAAAACAAAACCATAATGAAAGCCGGAAATACGCACTGATAAGCAAATAAATGAGCAGTTGAGTAGACTGTTCAATTTGATGTCGTTTGCAAACCTGGAACTGTACTCGGGGTATTTCAACATACACAGAAGCATTTTCGGTCATTACGGTGACTTCTAGGTATTTATTGGTGTTTTGTTCTTTAGTTCCGAGGTACTGATCTGAGTTTCTCGTGAAAATTCCAAAGATAAACTACTGAACATACACAGGGAACGAGTGAAGTCTTTCAGAATAGAAGTAGGGTGTTTTGAATCTATTGAAACTTACATCGATTTGGATCCAAATATATACGGCCACCAACACAAATTGAACTGCATTTATAGCGAACATTCAATTTGCATGCTACTATTCGGCGTTGCACGCACAGAAGACACCACGAACAGTCACACAAGTGTGGCGTGGGAGATAAACATAATACTCAGTTTCTTATCTACCGAAGGGAATAACGATGAATGAACACATAGTGGCTGCATATCTCGGAGACTTATAAGTAAAGGTGAGGAGCACAAAAACGGAGTGATGGAAACTTTTCTATCGTCCATTGTTTCAAAGCTTGGATTGCAGAACTGTACAATCTGTAACATGATTCCCTAGAATGTCTTCGAATATAACTAATAATGTCCATTCTGGGCCTCTATGTCTGGTAGCCTTGCACTACAAAGGAGGTTTATATTGTAATTCATCACAGGATGTTCGCTTCTACAGCTACGAGGATCTAAATAAATGCAAACTGAGATCCTCCGTGCACCGTGCACAATACCCTTGATTATTGTCAGCGATTAGGCCATCAGCTGAACCGATCGTTGGGATAACACAGACTATTGCCCGTTGTTGAACAGTTTACGTGAAAACGTTAAATTTTGAATGTAACTGAATAATATGCAGCTGTATTACATAACCGGAGTGCACGCAAGCAACCAGTGGTGTACAGTTGTTCCTCACTGGAACTCGTTGATTCATACCCTGTGACCTTTTTCATAACATTCCACTGCCACATGGAATGAGTAAACGTTTTATTGCAAAGTTCAAGTTGTAGATTGTAAACCCGAGGAATACAAAGTTTAGATGACATAATGGAGACCAAACGGAATTCAGAAAGTGTTCTAGTGCGTGCAAATCTTCTAAGGACAACTGCCCTGTAGCAAAAAACAAATACGCAATTCTCTGTTTACTAAATGAACTTTCGAGAAAGGCCACTGTTAAACAGCTCCTTACTAATGTAGCAATAAGGCTAATCAGGTTGACGAGATCTTGCAGAAGGAGGATAAATTCTTTAGTCTTAAGCTGCAAAATGACATAGACCAAAGAGTTTAGTGAGTTACTCTTAATAGGTGGTACGCAACGGCCCGTACACAACTCCTTTATGATATCAAGTGTGATAAGTTAGGAACAGTTATGTCTGTGACGAGCTTAAAACGGTATTGCTGATGATGTTATTAGTGAAAATCACACGAAGAATTGTTTTTTTTCTTTCAGTAACGGCTCGAAAGGTTGTTCTATCAAAGTGAAAGACGTAAGATATGAGTACCTTTAAGCTAAAACCCATGTCGCATTTATAAAGAGAGTCTTTTGATGATGAACTATAGCACGAGAACGCCAAAGTCGTCAACTTTGTGCTACCTAAAACATATCCATCGAATGGTCGGATAGATTGGTGAACGGGAGATTATTAGTTAGGTCTGAAGTGCAAATTAATTTTCGTCATATTGAACCACAAATTTGGATTGGCGTATGGTTTGGAAATATACTGTTCCCGTTCCATGGAGTACTGTGAAACAGGTATGAGCAATGACGACAAAAAATGAAAACATGCATTTTGTCAGGTATCTTGGAAAAGAGGCGGAAGCGACAGCAAACGTAATGTTTTTAGAAAATATGAGTTACATTGTCTGCCCGTGTTTTCCTTTGTAGAAACTACATGCAAGAACGTTCACTGCATTATTGCTTTCGATTCAACCCAAGGTGGTTAAAGCTTAGGTGGCACAATTGTATCTGTCACCCGTTTACTGTTTGTCGTTTATCTTTCATTTGAATCTTACTTTGTTGGGTGAAGAGAAACAATTATGCCTCATCAAATCCATAACACCACTGTTTTTGATTCAGGTATCATCTTCAAGACAAAAATGTAAAGTAAAACAAAAGAAGCTATCAGGATTTGTGCTGAAACAAAAGAAAATAATCAAAATTTGCACAAAAACATAACAATGGTATACGTTCGTGGAATAAAGTAAATAGTAATAACCACCAAAAGAAGATATTAGTTTTCGAATGGCACTTGGAAGTAGCCGGGAAAGTTTCGAATCCCTTGAGTGTCCAGAACTTATGGTGACGAGTTAAACACATTCAAGAGAGAAAATGCAGTATACATCAAACGACATTCATTGTTGTGTCAAACGTAAGGGCCTCACGCTAACCAGTGAAACAAGTGAAGGAACTATTGCCCTCACAGAGTGAAGAATTTATCAGTATTTCTTTTCGAGGTTGATGTAGTAATTAAAACTTTGTTAATTTTCCTGTAGCGATTATTTACAGGATCCCTACCAAAGAGATATCCTAAATGGTTATCATAGCTTATTATTGATTAACTACTCCATGGATTGAGTTCTGGATTATTGGTCTTTTAGAAATGTGGTTTGAGCCATCTTCGTGAAAAGAATTCATATTTCTGTGAAAAATGTTGCCAATATTCCAAGGGAAACTGAAAAAAATTCCAAGGGTTCTTCAATAAAATCTAATAAACAAATACAATTGAGTGGTGTTGAATATTGATCTCTAGTTCCGCTGAACAAAGTCTTTTCAACTGATTTGCCTTTTCCACCTGTCATATATGGGATTAACCACAAATCACCTTAATAAATAAAAGCTTGGTGTACAATTTTATTAATTATCTGACCCGCATCCATTTTTCATAAATATTTAATTTCACAAAATATACTTTATTTCTTATCCGTTCAATGGATTCTGTGCGTACTGGTGAACTTCAGGGGTATGGAAGTAGGTGGAAGAAACCCAGTCATCGCTGAAATATTTAAGGAAATATGAAATTTTATTCACCACTCAACTCTCTTCATGGATTGGAAGAATGTGGAATACTCCACACTTCACTAAAACGTCAGTGGTATTTAGAATAAAACACTTGACATACGCTTATTTGCAACTGACTGGTGTTTCTCCCTTCATTCTCGAATTATAGTATGCCATGTACTTTTGTTTCACCTGCGCATATCGTTTAGCACATAAAGAAAAGAAATTTGCCCTTAACCTGTTTCTGTGAAGGGTGACCGGATTGGGGCACGATTGTTCATTGGTATCACAAAACCCGATTGAAGAGAACATTTGGTAATTCATTCGGCTAACGCCCATATTCAACTTTTGCATTTTAACCAGATAATATGCTAGTTGGTATATGTGCTCTCATTTATGAAACTTACGTGCATACTTGTGGTGGATTATTTGTTTGTCTTACAAATAAAAGATGACATTTAAACAATTATCATATAAAAAATGAACGTGACAAAACGTTTATGGCATGCAGCACTAGATATTTAGATAAGATTTTCACTTGCAGATTAAAACCGTTCCACTTCAACCTAACACTGATGACCACGTTGTATAAAGCTGCATGTTGTGTACAATGTCCAGCTTACATTTCAAGGTTTTATTTCATTGCGCTTGGATTTATTCAGATACATACTACAGTCAAACGTGTAGTGACAGTTAGTAAGTAACAGTTGCTGTGGANTGTGGATGAGCTTTTGATATTTTGTTCGTCGATTGCAACAGAATAGCGGCTCCCCTAGTCAAGAAACCGCTTTCGCACCATGTAAAATCCCATCAATTTTACCCATTCGTTTGTGAGTGCTCGGTCAAATTTTTAGGCAGAACCGAGTGGCACCTCAAACAAACGGTAGCCAAGCTGATCTCTGTGTGGGCTAAAAATTGATTGACGAACCACACCCATATGGTCGAAGTTAAATGTCAACCCAATGCGGCACAACAGCGTCATCCATCACTTGACAGCGACTGGGCCTCATTCGATCCCTACCACGGCATTCAGACGGATATCCAAAACTCTGCGCCTAACCTCGGTATTGCTCGTCCTGCTGCCACACCAGATTCGTGCAGTGTTGCGTAGACAACGATGCTCAACAGCGGCAGTCTATCTTTGTCCTGTTTTCTTAATGGCCAATTTTCTGCGTCATATAGCAGAACTGGCCGAACTGCTGCAGCGTACACTCGAACCTCCACAGACAGATGTCTGAAGTTTGTGAATGTCAACCAAGCCTTTTGTATGCAAGCTGACACATCATCCGTGATGCGTCCACCGGATGAGATACAGCTACCCAGATAACAAAACTTATCCACCTGCTCTATTACTTCCCCAATTAGAGTGAGACTTGGTGCTGGACCAACCCAGTCTTGTAGTAGCATTTTACACTGTGAAGGTACAAAATGCATACCGAACGTGGTTATACTAGCACTCAAACGTTCCAGAAAAGCTTGTAACTTACCTGGATCTTCACTTAGTAGCACAATATCGTCTGCATACTGTAGATTAGACAGTCTGCCGCCTGAGAGTAAATTGATGACACTATTCCCGCACGAGGATAGGACTGTTTCCATAATCAACAACGAACAACAAAGTTCAATAGAAAACGGGAGAGAGCGGAGCTCTGTCGAACACCACTTTCTGTGGTGGACTCGGTTGAAAAAGTGTCGTAAGCTCGGAGTCGGCTACAGCTGAGTATAGAGGGATCGTAATATTGAAATAAGCTTATCGGGCATACCTTTCAGAGAGAGGCGGCGCCAGAGATTAGAGCGGTCAACTGAGTCGAGAGCCGCTTTCAGATCTAGGGAGAGATGGTGGGTCTACGAAAAGAGCGTCGATGCTCCAGATTTTGGCGAAGAGTTAAGATGTGGTCGATATAACCTCGACCGGGTCTAAATCCAGCATGGTTCGCATGCGTGCACCGTTCACGTCGGCAGACATTTGACGGAGTGTGATACCAGTGAGAAGTTTAGAAGCAATGTTGATTAAACTTATTCCTCTATGGTATTACCAAGAGGATCTGTCACATTTCTTGTAAATCGGTATGATGACCGAATGACACCATTCAGCTGAAACCTGTTCCCTCTCTCACACTGAGCCCAGGAGTTTCGTTTACTCCGAAATCAATGCTGAACCTCCATCCTCAAAAGCGGATGGAGGGAGCCCGTCTGGCCAGGCCCTTTTATGCCTTTTGAGATAAATCATTTCCCGGGTAACCGCCATTTCAGATGGAGGACTGGCATCGACNTCAATGCTGAACCTCCATCCTCAAAAGCGGATCGAGAGAGCCCGTCTGGGCCGGAGGTTTGATGCCTTTTGAGATAACGTATTTCCCGGGTAACCTCCATTTCAAATGGAGGACTGGCATCGACTGGTAGAATTTGCATAGTCGCGTTGTCGGATGATATTTGAGATTTCGATGGGGTCAAGTTAAACTGAGCCTCGAAGTGTTGAGACCATCTATCACGAGGTTGTTGTTAATCGTGAATCAGTGTGCCTTCGGATTACTTAATTGCTTCACTTACACCTATTTTCCTAGGGCGCGTATTCCTAATTAGATGGAAAAGATTGCAAATATTACCAATAGCCGCAGACCTCTCCATCTCTCTACAATTTTCTATCCACCGCTTCTCACGGTCATTCCTTAGGCTCTTGATGAGCTGGCTTTTGAGGGATTTGCGCCCTGTGTCAAATGCGGCATCGGGAGGAAATATCCTGCGGGCGTCCCGCAAGGCAATCGAGGTCGATGATATCCATCATTTACGATTTGAGCCTGAATGAGGTTTTAACGTTGCTTTTATTGATATTTGCATAGCATCCTTGATTTGCTTCCAGTGTTCATTGAGTCCTTCTGCTGGTGGTTGAACTGAGAGGCGAACGGAGAGTTCCGCTTCAAAAGGATGATCTACAACAGTCGCTGACGTTGTATCCTAGGTATCCGTTTTCGGTGGCTTTATTACGGTTGTTTGGCAGGCGTAAGGAGAATTCAGCTCATAGTAAAGAGTGGTACATATACACAGGTTTTCACTAGTAAGAGCGGCAGTCTTGCATCGATCCCCTCCAGCGATGTGGTCGATTTGGATCCAGCGCAGTGAAGAGGTTGGTAGTTTCCATGTAAGGCGATGGCGTTTCTCGTGCAAGAAGTTCGTACTTGAAAGGGACAGACCGTGCTCGGCACTGAGTTGAATTAGGCGATCTCCGTTGTCCGTCAGGTTGGCTGGGATTGCGTGTGGTCCGACAAGAAGCCTTTCTGATACGTCCAGGGATCCCACTTGAGCATTGAAGTCCCCGGCGACTACTACGACGTCCGTTGATTGAGCACTTTGGATTAGTTGAGAGAGATTCTGGTAGAATTCATTCTTGATTTCAGGTGTTCTGCAGTCCGTCGGTACATACACCGACACGACGAATAGACATTGATGCTTCGTTCTGTACCTGTTGACCTGCACTGAACCGGTGGGACGTACGGCGCACGGTCGGCTACTGACTGGAATCTAGTCGAGAAGCGAGTGTTCAGCCTTGGCACTTAGCGCAATCCCGACATCAGCAACATCGCGAGCTGCGAACGCCGAATTGCCTGACGCATGAAAGGGGGAAGCGTGAGGTTGAGGTTGGATCCGGAGAAAACAGAGAGAAAATGGAAGTGGGGTCTTGCATGCGTGTTTCAGAGATACAGTATACATATAAATTGAAAGTTTCAAGCCTTCTAGCTAAGGCAACTCGTTGACCGATCCGAAAGAGTGTGCGGACATTGAACGCGGATAAGTGAAAAGGGAATTTTGGCTGTAACTTCTCCTGTGACTTCTGAATGTTTGCACTTGTTGATAAAACGCTGAGTGCTATACGAATGGTCTGGTAAACACCAGGCGTTTGGTATTATTCGGGACTGAGAGGAAGAACCAGACAGATCGGAAGGAGGGTTTTCAAAATGGGTGCCTATGATTTTAGGGCACGACATACTTCGCGGTAGCCCACACCGACGAAGGGGTTTTATCTTGGGAAACCCCAAGCGGAGCCTTTGACTCAAAAGTCTGACCCACAATGCAGTGGGCGTAAATCCAAAGCGGGAGCGTGAACGATGCACCCGTGTGGGAGCTTCTGGAGACCCGTTATACAATTTGAATTTCGATTAGTTGTTTTGTTCGCTGGTGCGTTGATTATCGGTCCGCTGTTCGGGATCAGCCCTTAGCCTCATGCACCCAATGAGACAAGTGGAACGTGGATGGGACAGCACCTTATTGGCTTGGGCGGGCGGCAGCTGAAGTGCGAAAACTTCTCTGACTGTCGAGAGGAAGCCCCAGGTACCACGCTCCTTCGCCCATCTAGCGGGAGTTTTGACCGGTAAACTGCTCCTCATCGTGTCTGTTTGCTGGAGTGACCTCTCCAGGGACGATCGTGGATAGAAGAAGAAAGCCAGGAGGTGCCAAAGCAGCTGGCGTTGTGAGGGTGATCTTTGTCTGGCCTCTACCCGTTGATGTTTCAGGCATTTATTCTGCTGTTTTTCATTATGAGAATTTAACAGAACTGTTTGATACTGATTCATTGAAAGACAAATGCATCTTCTGTATAGCTAGATAAAACCGTTTTAATATCTGGTGCTCAATTATCTTCGTGGTGACCAATACTGGGAGCAGAAGATAGCACCAACATTACGGCACCTACTGTGCGTTTATTCAGTTGCTTCAAACATTTCACGAGGAAATATTCAAAAATGTGAACTGTAAGCTTTGAAAACTATGTGGAACATTTCTTTCTATTGCGTCCGAACCATCTTTTGTTGAAGGCCATTGTCTATTATCCATCTTCAGACTAAAGCCATTGCCCCTCTTTCCTTATTCGTGCAAACCGCCCGAGGGATTCCACTACTCAGAAAATGTAAGAGTGAAGGAACCAATAAATCATGATCGAGTGAAATTTAGCACGTTATCAATCACTTTGTGCGGCATGTGTTGGATCAGCAGTGGGTTTTGCTAGGAGAGTATCGTTTAGATATTCTCTGATAACTGACGTTTCGAAGTGTTCTATCAGTAGTTAAATAATGACATTATATTCGACTAATATTACAATGATTTGCTGTACTCTATATTTTTAAATATGTTTGAGGGTCCCGGCATTATTATGAAGATCGTGTAAATACAGAATTTGAGTCATCCGTTAGATAAAAAACTCGTTTTGATTTTTTTCAATTTTGTTGTCATTTGTAATTCTATCTAACTTTCGTGTTTTCTCGATGACGGAAAATGAATGGAATTCTTCTGATAAATATGTGTATGTAACTTTTAGGGGTGTTTGTCTGGCTTTTTGAATGCAGTGACTAATCAAGTTAGCAAGAACATTTACTATCAATACGGAGGTCATCTCTGGAAGAATAAACGGTTTACCTGTAGATCTCTGTTTACTGGACACAAGTCTGATGATCCAAGTGTTTTCTACCCCTTTGAAATGTAACAGATATCCTAATATTTACGTTCAAAATAGTTTCTTTGCATCTATATTCTTCTCAGAAAGTAGAGAATAACATGAAAACTTTGAGGACCACAAGACCAAAAATTCCGACTCTTTTGTGGAAAAGGATGATACTTTGCTATGCAGCGAATTATTCGACGGTATAAGATGGTTCTTAAATACTCTGTGCTACAGAATCTAGTGATGTATACCGTTTTCTGATGGGTTCTCTTTTCTGGTATTATTTTTGCTCTGTTGTAAATATCACTAACTGGAACCCAAACAAGAGAACCCCACTGCAAACGATTCCTCTAGAACCAGAGGGATAAAAAGAAAGAAAGGTAACTCATTTGCCTATCCTGAAGCTTTTTATCATACTACCGATTACCAAAAACAGCTGTGTATCATTCTTCAAGTAAAAGCAGCGACCATTGTATGCCTCTAACTAAACATACATCTGTTGGTGTTTGTGTTCTCTGAGAAGGAGGTGTTAGTAGACGTTTCGGAGAACAAAACAATACCAACATCCGCATCCAAGCTACAATCTTTCCACATTATTTATAAATATATTTGTTTATCAACAACACTATTTTTGTCACACAAGAGCATGTGATGTTATGTTTTCGTTCTGTATTTGCACGAGTAATATTTCCATTTTCCTTGTTCATGACACATAATACCTTTACGGATTTGAAAGTATGTAAGAAAGAGAGCTGCATAACCACAATGTATACTGTAGGTTTAGATAGTTACAACAACTCTGAGGGGTTTAATTTGTCAAAGATACATTGTATTCAATAACTATTTGCCGTTGTTTTACGTATTCGTAAACATTTCTGGGGTTGAAGTGTAGATGTTACTCACTTATAGGATATAATTAGGGAGGTGTTCAGTTCAGTTCTAAGAACCTAGTGCCTTGAACAACTGTGAAAACTATATTGATTTGGTTTGGATAAATCGCACATTGTCAATCAAATTTTTCGGCGGGGCCGTCGAATTTCGGCCGCGCTATCCGTTTATATCATCATCGGATTATTCACTGCATAACCATAACTGTGTTTGACTTCTGTATCACTCGCATGAACTTTTACCTTTGTTGCCAAGGCAACTGTTTTGCTACTACAGTAATGACAAATTTGATCAAATACACTCGTGATTTCATGCATTCAATCAAATGGACCAAATATGCAGCGCCAAACTCTTTTAGGAAGACTATGCTGAATAAAAGCAAACGGACGTTCAGAAAGCTTTTGAAAGCTTTCGATTGTCAAATCATAACCTCACCTGGTCTAACCATGTCAATGACGTTTTTTTGAAGGTCAGGAGGCTCACGTTTTGTGTTTTACGCCTTAAATCCCTTTCCATTCCAAACCATCTCATAAGGCTTTTTGTTTTTCCGTGCGTTTTGCCACATTGGCTTTATGGGTCCCCTGTTATCTTCCCTGGTCATTTGAACAAGGAACTCAAACTCATTTCCCGATCCCTCAGATTTCTCTCCGTTTGTAGTGTTATACCACGGGAACATCTAGTAGAGTTTGTGGTGACACATCACTTCAAGTCCTGTAAAACATTCTCCAATAATATTTTATCTGATATCTCCCATCCTCTTTATTCCTCTCTTAACGACTGCCTTTCTCACTCATCCACCCGTTCCACTCACAAAATCATAAAGACTCGCACTGAAGCTTACAGGCGGTCTGTTGTTCCTTATCTCGCCAGTTTTCTAACAAACCAAGACCTCGTTACGGGAAATCTGCGTCAAACACTACACTAAATCCCTCATGAACACCAAGGTGTGCCACTCATTTTGGTTGTTGCTGTCCCTTTTCACATCCTTTTAACTGCTGTATCATTCTATTGTGTTTTACGTATTTTTTGACACACTATGGTTATGTGGTTGCTGAATATCCACCTCTCGGGGTGTATAAAGCCATTCCTTGACTTGACTTGTCTTCGAGATAGATATTTTGAAACATTTACAGCGGAGACTTTTACATTACCAAGGAAACCAGCAAAATAATCAAAAGACAATTTGAAATATAATATCTATGTTGAGAATGTTGTCCATAAATATAAACATTTGACGATTTTCATAGTTTCAGTTTGTAAAATGTTACACTCAATGGTTATTTAATTAAGCTTCCCTACAATCAAAACACAAGTAATTCAGCAAACACCAGATCAACCCAGCTGTAAGTATGAAGCTGGAGAG
>UZAN01045942.1:11820-30732 GCA_900618425.1 Echinostoma caproni
ACAAGCTAAGATTCTCGTATTTCCTCGAAAATCGGTAGGTTCCATATACTTCAAGTGAAAAGAATGAGTTAAGCTGTTCGCTAAATTGCGTCAGTGCGTCTGGTAACACCCAGACTGAAATGAGCCGGTCATTGGATGAGGTCAAGTTCAGTCAGCCAGTAGGATTGAAAACACAAGCTCATGCATTTTAGATATTATACGGGGCCCGCAGCTTGTGCAAACATGGATTTGATGGTCATATCGTTTGTTAGAGATGTGGCAAACAAATTCATCGGAACATTTGAATCCGCAGCTCTAAACCGATTATTATCTGTTTATTGTAATTAAAACCATTGATCATAAATGACATACCGAATATGTTAGGGCCAAAAATGATACTGTTTGAAGACCACGCCGAAATCTGGAATACAGCAACAGAACCCGAGGGCCAGCTATCAGTTCANTAGTCGACGCAGAACGACATTGAATTCGGTGTTTCAAAATGATAAGTCCTATCCCCACTCAACATGAGTAGATTTGCGTATTTCCTTGGAAATCACCATCTACCGTATTGTTCAAGCGAGATGGACTTGGGTGTAGATTTTAAAAAGATGTTTAAGTTTCTCGACCAATTGCTCCGGGTTTTCGTCCGCTGCTGTAAAGGATGTCGGCTTGCTTAGGCGAATTTTTAACCGGTTTCAATCAGCACTGCTCTCACCTTTGCTATTAGTGAACATTCGACCGTACACAGAGTATGCCATCCAAGCCTGGAGTTTGTGGTTGCAACGTGATCGCAAGATGGTTGAGCGTCCACAAAGGATTGCCACCAAGATGGTTAAGGAATTGAACTATCTCATCTATGAAGAGGGCTTAGGGTCATTGGAACTATATTCTGCTCAGTGCCACCGAATTCGAGAAGATTGTGAATTATCAAATGCTGGAGAACCCAAACCATTCATGTCGGCCGCTGCTCACATTGTCGAACAATATACGCCTTAGGGGACAGCGTTACAATTTACCAATTCTAAATTGTCGATCATTTGCAGTCAGAGTATGCAATACATTGAGCACCCGTCCATTTCACGTTATTTGCGCACCAGTTGTTGAATATTTCAGGCTGAGACTCGCAGAAATCGTGGTACACTTCACATTACTACACCACTAAACACAAATGCAAATTTGTTAAAACCTGCATTCTCTATTAGTCTCTACCCGGAACTCTATGTGACCTTTTTTTCTCCGACAAACGATTCAACCGTGTAAATATTCTGTGGGGATAAGAGAAGTATGAGCTTGTAATTATTTCCCATAAGAAAGAAATTTGATATTAACTTTTAAGTAAGTTAGTGTCAATTACTCTCTTCTAGTGTTCATTAGTTTTGAGTGATCTTACATCGGTTCACTTGGAGTGGAAATTCATTTATCGTGCTAAAAATCTGCTAAATTTTATGCTCGTATCAAGGTGTTAGGCAAACGATTTCTCCTGGTGGAAACCCTTATCACATGATGAGCACTCTGAATATAGTAACTACCATTTCCATAGTAGAAGAGAGCAAAGGATTCATCAGCTGATTTGATATGCGTGTCCTGTGACGCATTAGTTGCGTAATCATGTGATTGTCTCAGTTTGTAATCAGACGGGTACTCGCTCATGCCCCATGTTCCGTACATTCCACAGGAACTGCTCAATATATGTGTAGAAAGAATGCTGTTAGAACAGTGCAATCAAAGATGAGTTTTGCATTTCAAAATTCTGAAAGCACATAAAACAGGTCTCAGAATGTTTTGTGAAATTTTGGGGCCATAAATTATATCGTTTCATGTGTGCTTCGATGAGGTTCTTCTATGGCATCCCTACAAACCATACACAAATTCGTCAATCACATTCCGCGCAGTACCGTTATACTTGACCTGGATGTCAGCATAACTTGGGCTAGTCTATAAAATGGTTTACGCTGAAGGATGAAGATTAGATGGACAGAAAGCAACCAAAATCGACGATATCCGGTGGCTCTATAATTTAACCGTACCCTGAAGACTGTGCCACTACCATTTTGATACATCTTCATTTTTTCTTTGTTGTAAAGACGACTGTAGTCACGCGGTATTGGTCAACTTTAGGTCAACTCGAGGCTGGTTAAATTGCATTTTCACTTTGCGACACACCTTAGAACACAGACACTTCTTTCTTAGACTCGCCATTTCCAAATTCCTCGATCTGAAAACGGCCTTCGACTCAGTTGACTGCTTTAAACTCTGGCGCTGCCTCGGCCTGATGGGATTACCTGAGAAGTTAATTTTAAGTTTACTATCTCTTCCCACTAATAGCTGAGGCCGTGTCCGAGCGCAAGGCACTTCTTCACCCGAGTTCACCACGGAATATGGTATTATTCAGGGTTGCGGTCTCTATCCATTTCCATGCGGCCTTTTAGAGATTTGACTGTGTACAAGTAATCTCCTTATGCGAGGATAGCGGAACCCCATTGCTCACCGATGGCAGAATGTACGATATGGAGCACACGAACGACATTGTACTGCTTAGTGACGATCCAGGTTACAAGCTCTTCTGACTAGTTTGAGTGCCAGCGCAGCCAGGTTGAGCATGCATTTTGCACCTTCATTGTGTAAAAATACGCAGCAAGACTGGGTTGGTTCAGCGCCCAGCCTCACTCTAACTGTGGAAGTATTAGAATAGGTGGACAAGATTTGTTTTGTGTTTAGATTTATCTCATCTGTAGGACGCGCTACGGATGAAGTGTCTGCTCGCATACTGAAGGCTCCATTGGCAGGTACCAGCCGGAGACATCTGTGTCACCGTTGCTACATTCGGCTATCCGTGAAGGGTCGAGTATATGCTGTAGCCGTTCGGCCAGTGCTGCTATAAGGTGCAGAAACTTGACCATTAGGAAGACAGGATAATGATAGACTGTCAGTGCTTGAAGACCGCTGTCTATGCAGCATTGCATCAATCTGGTGGGTCAGACGGGAGATCAATGCTGAGTTTAAGAGAAGAGTTTTAGGCAAACACGGTCACCCATTGGAAAAAGTGGTCAACATCCATAGATGACTTTGTTTGGGGCATGTGTTACGCATGTTACCAAATGGGTTGCCACGGCGCGCGATGCTTGCTGTAGTAGGAAGTGGTTGGAACTAAGCCAAGGGTGGTCAAAATAAAACATGTCAAAAACGGTGTAACCTGTGGAAGTTCATTGATTGCCCCAGTAGGTAACCGCGAATGACTAAAACTCTACACCTAACCTCAGTATTGTTTGTCTGGTTTCTATATTGGACGCATGCAAGCCTGGGTAGACCGCGGGGTTCGAAAGCCGATAGTCTATACTCACCTTGTTTTCGTAATATTCGAGTCTGCATCGCATAGCAGAACTGACCGAACTGCTGCTACATCTACACAACTCTTCACGGACAACGGAATATAGCAGCCGTGCCACGGACGACTCAAGTTGGTAAACGCCAGTCCAACCTTACGTATGTGAACCAACATTTTCTCCGTGATGCGTCCGTCTGATGAAATATAGCTAACCGAATGGCAAACTTAGTATACTTGCTCCATAACTTTATAAGTTAAATGAGGTTGAGAACTGAACTGCCCATTCCGGATGTAACATTATGCACTTTCACAGTATTAGCCCAGCCGCGAAAGGGATTGGTTGGTCCTTTGTCCATGGGAGCCAGCAGCCAGCCGGTCAAGACGGCTTCGTTGCATATGTGAGTTCAATACACGTGCCATCGGAATCCTACTTTCGTTGAGCCATTATCCTTCAATAAACAAAGAAATGAACATACTTGACAATAAACGCAGCTACCCACCATTGCTCGTGGTCTTGTTTCAGGGACTAGCGCACTGTATCGTATTTTGTATCCGGAGGAATTCGATTTTGTGAGTGTCCATCAAGGCGGATGAGGTCAACGAAATTCATCGCTTGTGCTTGGATCCCGCTTCGAAACAAACCGTTGTATTAATTGAAAGTCAGATAGCTTCCTTAGTGGACGTCCAGTGTTCACTTTTTTCTTTCGACTGATTATTACACTGAGAAGCGATAATTTTTAAATGTCGCTTAGATTATATTGTCTGTATCTATCTTCATTTACTTCCTTGCGGTTGTTTACCAGGTGTGGGGAGAGCATGATCCATATTTCACGAATTGACCAGGGAAAGCGGCAGTCATATGTGTATCCCCACCAGCGGTGCCCGATTACGATGTGGTTAATTTCAGTCCATCGCTGTGAAGCCTCAGAGTCGGAGGATCTGGAGACTTTCCATTCAAGACCCACGGGTTTCGGTTCAGTGTACGTTGCGCTAATGCGACGATTTACGATCCACTTTTTGAAATCAGGCTTTAGCTTCATGTGAACTGAACAATACATTATTGGCTAGGGGCCACGCTGCTTGGACAGGTGGCAGGTGTAAAATGAAATGCGACTACTTCTCTCATCATCGAGAGAAAGACCAATTTACGCAGCTAATACACAAATCAAGTAGGAGATTTTTTCAGTCAACTGGTTCTCCCCGTGTTTATTTGCTGGACTGACCTCTTCAGGGGTAAGAGTATAAATTCAAAGAAAGCCGAGAGGTGCCCAATCAGGTGACCTAGTGAGATGGAGCATCATCTGATCCCTGCGAATTTAACCTCAGGCATGGTTAGATCAGCGGCAGCGAAAATTCATTCTGTGTGACTCAAGGGGCCATGGTGGCACGCAAGCCATTACACCACGTCCTGCTGCAGGCTGGTCATCACGGATAGCTACTATTGGAACTTCCAATTCTCTTAGAAAGCTCCTCTATACCTGGTACAACAAAAGGCCTCCTTTGAGGAGATTTGCTGATCACTGTTGAGTCACGGATATTTCTGGATTTTCGTGGCATCTAAGACACTTGTCAGGTATTCACTCAGCCAAGTTCACGGAGAACGCCGCCGACCATCGGTGACCGTTACATCTCTGAAATAGTTATTATTGGAAAACGACCAATCCTCTAGAAGTGGACATTATTCTTTCCACAACCTGGTCACCTGCCCAAAAGAGCAGAGGCCGATCAATGACAGACCTGGAATATCAAAAGCCAAACAATATTAGCGAAAAAGCTTGTTTTCCCTACTTCGTCTTCAGGCCTATACAATTATGTGCGCGTGTTTATGTTCAGGGTATAAATAAATGTGATTGGATCATAAGGGTTAAGCATGAAATTGCAACAATGTCTATCAGGTTTAGTCAGAACGAGTGGATAAAATGGGGACAGTGGGCGAAGAGGAGGGGGGGGGGAAGGTCAATTCTGAAACTTTCGGTGACTTTTTTCACGTTTGTCACACAATGTTGCGTCATCACGACATGACTGAGATCATGGTTCAGGTCATCACGTGGGTTTGGTTGGGGCCAAGGCAGCTGAAGTGCGACAACCATCTTCTTCTGGTTGCACAGTGATGGATTCATGATTTTGATTGTTACACCTTCCACTGTTGCCAAGTAACGTTTCCGAACTTGCTTTGATTTGTTTTGGGGTACTTTGTAGATGATTTTGAACGCATTGTTGTCTGGTTGATGCCCGGTCGGTATCAGCGAGATGGACCATAGTTGCATTGGTTATTGTTTTCTTACAATTCGTTCTCAGCCATGCCGTTTTATGTTCTCTAATCATTTGGGAGAACTGCCTCATCATTCGTGCTACACAACTTGCCGGACATGTGCAAGTGAAGGAATAATTAATCATAGATGAGGAGAGGATGGACATCTCATCCTTGAGGTTTGTGCAGAGCTGAGGCTGGCTTGTAACTAGCAAACGTAGAATGGCGGCTGGAAAAGTTCGTGCAATAGCTCTCTACAGACGTCTTCTTAGTAGACCACCTTTAAATGGGAACTGCAAAAATAATTAGTTATTTCCTTTGGCCTTGCTTGGGGTTTATGCATTGTGGTCCTTTCTATCGTAAACATAAACACGCCCACATAATTGTAAAGGCCTGAAAACGAAGTTACGAAAACAAGTCTTTTCGCTATACTGTTTGGTTTTTGATATTCCTATGGGAATCTTCCTTGAAATAAGAGAACGCAAAGACCTAGAATATGCCACAAAATATCGGAGAAACCAATGGGAAAAACAATTATTGTGTTCGCTTTTTTCGAAAATGACAATCAAACTTTGCAATACCTAATGTGTATTTTACTGAACTACGTTGGATTTCGATAACCATGTAATAAGGACTAGTTTGAAACGAACAATGTGTTAATCACATTACACCGGATAGGCGAACAAGGTTATTGAGCTTTGAATGTAACCCTTTTTATCATGCGTTTTAGTAAATAAAATCATGTTTGATTGGAAACGTAAGCTAAACTCCTGTCCAATAAAATTCATACACAAAAAATTGAGTTTCAAATAGGCTATTACAAATACTTGATATGTCATGGCATGAGTGTTTGACATTTATCCCATCTCGCGCAAATCCCTTCCAATTTGCCCAGCTTACCTCATGAACGGTTGACTAAAGGCATTCAAACTCTATCCTAATCCCTCTTCTCTTTCAATTTACCTTCCCTTTCGTACCAGACCTTTGCAAAACCGACCGGATATCATGCAGCAATATACAAGAATCTGGTTTCAAGTCCAACCTTCTGGTTCAGTATACCGGTAATCGTTTTCTTGGCCGAATTACCGGCCCTATTATGGCGAATAGCATCAGACTATTGGTGGCGAAAACAACTTGTCAAGGATGGACAATCACGTGAGCTTGTCGTGACCGATTACTTGAGCACTCAGGAAATCCACAGTCTACAGATGGTGACATTTTGACTGACTGTATAATAGTACAAAACAGAACCCAGTGAATTGTAGTCATTCTCTCTTTCTGCACGTGCGAGACAGACAAACCGAGAGGCAGTGAGAGTGATGTATATTTTTCTCCGACCATTTCTATTCTGATCTTGTTTATTTGGTCCACTCTCTCCCCCCTCAACCCGCCACGTGCCCAATCTCCCACGTCCAGTTGTACAGAACCACAGCCCGCGTTACAAAGTTGTCTTCAGCCCGTGCTGTGCCACATCAAGGCCGCAAAACAATCGCATACTGAATGAAATAAAAACTTCGTTACATCCTGTTCTTTTTGGTCTTGCAGTAAAATTGACCGGTTTCCAAGGTTTTACAAATCTGCCCCCCCCGTCAGGTAGTCTGAATGAAAAGCAGATAACTTTATCTCCGGCTTCCACCTTGGACATTTTGGGATGTGTTTATGAGCACGTGGATTGAAGGCGAATCGATGGCAAGAAAAATGTAGCTCATAGATTGAAGAAAAAATTATTTGACTGGTGAATGGATATTAAATCTGAACTTTCTATCCACAAAAATTGCTTTGAAGATTGCGTAGTACCAAAAACAAACTGCACCATTTCGTTCTAAGCTATTCTAACCCAAATTTTAAATATTCCGATAACAATTTGAGATAATATACTTCCACTTCCACATGAGTAGTATTTTAAACGACCGGAAGCCTATAAAGCTTGTGGACTTGTGTAACCGACGGAGTACACTGGTGGTGGTTGTGGCGGTGATGGTGGTGGTGGTGATCTGTTTCCATCCTCTTTCAAGCGCAAACCAAACGCATTGGTGTGTGGCCCGTTCTAAAAACATATTCGCTGTGGACGAGGTAATATCCAAAATTGCTCGATGTTGAATAGCCCGACTGTTCACTGAACAACCGACTTGCTTCAATAGCTATCTAGCCTCCGTAGTTTGCAAGATACCATCTTAAAGTGATATTGGGATATTGGGAATAGTAACCAAAACTCCTTAAACTTAAAAAAAAATTACGCAGTACGCAATAAATCATCGGGTAATATCAGAACCACAAAATTACATTGGATGCATCAGATTGTCATGAAAAAAAAACCATAAAAATTTTCTCTGGACATCAGCTGACGATTTCCCCCTTCCAGCAGTTATTTTCTGGTATTTAGCAATGATTATTTATGATCAAGCAATGTGGTGAGACATGAAGTTCTGTTTTCTTTAAGCCTATACTGATAAGGATTTAATTTATGTCTGTTCAATATCGCTTCCGAAAACGACCTATTCTGTCGTTTTTTGTTTTTGTCTTTCACACAGTTATATAATGACCACACATTTTACAAAGCGCTTTGCTATTAAAACGCTTTAATACAGCTATCCCGAGGACTGCGGACCAGTGAGGTATACACTTACTGTAGGACTATTAGGTTCCTTCGTGAACCAACGGATACATTAAGACCATCCCGTGAAAATGTTTACAATCTCGCAATGTGAAAGTTCTCTCTCTTCAGATTAGAAGACTGCTCCACTTCTGTTCTGACTCGTCGGTGAGAGACACTTTCGTTCAAAAATGTGTCCTCTCTTTACCCGTCTACTACTCTCCCCTGTATGTTTCTCTGACGATATTCTGCAGTCAGTGAAAGCCAGACGGGAGATGCAGCCGGTGGAGGGCGGGGGGGGGCTGAGAGTCATGGCAACTGATCCCATCTGACAACACGAGAAACAAACGTCGATGGCAATCAGTCACCAAGACAAGGTTCCAATCCCTTTCGTTTCCGGTCGTTCGTCGTTTCACTGACTGTGAAATTCCCCCTGTGGGACTGCGGTATGCTCGCGGTGAGATATGATGAAAAATAATTGAATATTGTTTTTAAAAGAAATAGATTTCTCTTTATTTAAACTTGGGCCAGGAAAATAGTGGATCCGAAACCCTGCCCCCCGCTGATTTTCAGAATCCCGTTTGCTGAGTTCCAATTCGGACGATAATTAGCGAATATAGAAACGGTTTTGCAACTCTATCATTGACTGAATTGTGAACTGCACTGCCCTCGCCCTTATACACTGATTGTCCGATACTGGCCGGTCGGTCGATTGCGTGTAATACTTGGGCCTACTGTTAGCTCTACGCATACCTTGCTCACGGTCGTATCCACGCTCGCGAGTTGAAGGTTCTCTCTTTTCAAATAAGAAGACTGCACCACTTCTGTTCCGAAATGTCGGTGATAGACGCTCTCGTTCAACAATGTGTACGCCCTATACCGTTTTCCCCGGTTTGCTGATTTCAAGTTGCTGAGACGTGATCTCTTAATGATTAGCCGTGTCTCCCAGGTTCCGTTATCTATACTGATTGATAATAGTGTAACGCCCATATGAATGCGTGCTCGAGGTTTGCTGACAACAACCTATCTGATTGCACCCATCCTCTGCACACTCTGACTTGTGTGCATGCAAATCCCACTCCGCCACCCGTGCTAAGTACGAACTTATCCCGTCTCGCATATCTGCATAGAGAAACTCTTTGGTACCCTATCTTGCCCGGATACTGACTGACCAGGAAAGTGTTCTTTCTGAGCTTTCTAAAACACCTTGTAATTAACTCATATTTTTGTACGTTTCACATCCCACTTTTTCACCTCTTTCCACCAAAATTGTAACAGTGGTCTAGTTTCTGGCTGAAAGTTTGTATACAACTCGCTAAAGCTTCGGTATGATACAGCACAATACAAATTCTCTACCGGAGCGTTTCATATCTATACAAATCCCATTAATCTGTCTGCCTAGCGCGGCTCAAATCTCAAACATTAGGATCAATCAAACTAGACCCCCCCCCCCGCGAAAAAANAAAAATATGGAAGCTACAATGCTGAACACTCAATTCAGTAATCGTTTGATCAACGCAAACAGTTCTACATCAAAACGAACCTTGCTTACTTGGTAAAATCAGTTTTACAATCCGAATAGAGGCTTGGCACAGTAGTTGTTTGTGTGCATTTCCTCGACTACAGTATTGTCTTTAAATGCTTCTATAGAGACAGAGTTTTGTGTGTCTACCAGATGTCGGATTGTTCATCATATTTGTTAGAACTAACGTCTGGCTCGAAACGGGTCGATTCTTTTGTGTTTCAGGGAAGATAAGATAATGTTCGTTTTTCTCTTCTCATTCTGTTCCCATATTAGAGACCTGCTCAGCAACCCAAATGATCTTTTTATCAGAAGTATTCTGAATATTTAGCCACCTTTTGATGTAGAGAGAATACGTCCGCATCTAAGGAAAACGGATATGTTGGATTGAAAAAAACGTTTTGTACTCTGGCAATCACACTATTCCCCTGGTATATTGTTTGCAATACATTGGTATTGCTATTTCCCAGATCTGTGATTTTTCTATTTCAACTGCACTTTGAAAAATATTTCAATAGTGTTTATTTAAATTTCGATCGCGATCTTTTAGTCAATAGTTATTCACTTCGGCACTCTGAATACTGACCACTGTTGTTGTGTCCCCACATTTCTTTCGAAATTTCCGGCACAAATAGCATTCATCGGAAAAACCTGTTGGTAAATAAAATTCATTTGCGCAATATGACACTAGCTTCGATATCTGTAACTGTACTTTACTTTTGCCCTGGGACTGTATGTGGCCACCTTGGTGTGCAATGAGCCCAAAATCGATCGATCGGAGTGAATAAAGTTTTTCGTGACTGAATGACTGACAGCCTGACTGACTGACTGACTGACTGACTGACTGACTGACTGACTGACTGACTGACTGACTGAAAGAAATATGAATGAATGAATGAATGACTGCCTGACTGACTGCAGCTGACTCAGCGACTGACTGACTCCCCTAACTGACTGACTGACTGACTGACTGACTGACTGACTGACTGACTGACTGACTGCCTGACTGTGACTGACTGACTGACTGACTGACTGACTGACTGACTCACTGACGGACGACTGACTGACTGACTGACTGACTGACTGACTGACTGACTGACTGATTACTGACTGACTGACTGACTGACTGACTGACTGACTGACTGACTGACTGACTGACTCACTGCACTGACTGACTGATTCACTGACTGACTGACTGACTGACTGACTGACTGACTGACTGACTGACTGACTAACTGACTGACTGACTGACTGACTGACTGACTGACTGACTGACTGACTGACTGACCCGACTAACTGACTGACGGACTGACTGACTGACTGACTGACTCACTCACTCACTCACTCACTCACTCACTCACTGACTCACTGACTACAGCTAACTGACTGATTGAATGACTGCAGCTGACTGACCGATTGACTGACTGACTGACTGATTGATTGATTGATTGATTGACTGCAGGTGGTTGACTGATTCAATTTATGTTAAAACTCATGGTCTACTTGAGATCAGAAACGTATGAGTCAGTTTTCTTATGTACTAAATATTGCCCCTTGAAACCGTGTGCTCAAGCGGCAACTGTATCTGTCGCTCAACCCGCAGGTTCAGTTCTAAAATAGCTGCCAGAAAAAATGAGCTGCGCATTGTTTCCTGTGATATGCATCAACTAATGCTGTCATGAGGTGCAATCAAACCTGTTTTTTCTTTTCTCACTTCAACCATGCTCCTTTTTCGGTACGAATCATTGTTTCCTTTCTCTGCAATAGGTGTGCAAACACGAGTACACAACATCCACAAGTAGAAAATCACATATCAACTCACCACTTCATCTGTCTTGGCTGAAGATTTTTCTCCTTGTCTACATCATCTATGAAGAAAGCAATCAGTGATCCTCATTGTGAACCACGAGCTCAGCTAGTAAAACATTCTTCATCTAAATACATAAACGATATTCAATCCTGGGTGCAATTCCTACAGAGGTTACAGATCCCTACACAATTCCATCACGAAAAAAATTGATCGTCGTCGTTTTATCGATCAACAAAGTAATTACCAAAAGTGATCACTGTCACGAACCGTGCCATCACTCGGCACAGCAGTAGGTTCTGCTCCCTAATCTCGACGCGAACGACTGGAGAGCTGTGTTTTATAAATTGCAACACGTGCGAATCCCCTTGAGGTGGAACAATACTTAAGTGCCCTCTTTCGGTCACAAAGCTGGCAGACTTACAGTGTTAAACAATAAAAAATAGACGACACAAAATGCATTGATAAAGTGAGTTTAAACGAATACCAATGCACACCTTTCAGTTCTTTTCATGAATTACATTCTTACGATTTTTCTACCGATGTGCCAGCAATGATCGTCAAAATGGAGATATCTGAATTCCATTAATAATAATAATAATACTAACAATAATAACTTTATGTGTTCAAACTGTGAAGAATTCCGACAGATTGGAAATGGCTCCACAAAATAAAAACCGTGAACCGTACACAAATCACTAAGTTTATAAAAATGAATGGCATGATATAAACATCTTATAGTTATAAATTCACAGTGAGTAAGTGCCAAGCTGAGGAAATACCTAATATAAAAATAATATCATTAGCAAGTAAATTCTTGGAGAGTAAACAAAACTGAACCGGAGCTCGGTAGCAGAATAGTTACATTTCAGTGGCCGATTCCCTGATATGTGTTTGTCCAGTTTGTATGATTTGCAAGCACACTAAGGAATGTTGTTATGTATCATTATGCGGGCCCTACAAGTATTACTCACAACACAATGAGTTGTAACTCATTTGAAAAGGACGCGAATCAATACTACTGAGGGCACAGATTATCTGAAGGACCTCCGTCATTGATATGCCAACAGATCATCTATTAACCTCACTCCTGTAAATTGTTTACTGGCATTGATAGCAAAACACATTTTTCATTCAATCAAATCCAATTCCATCTCGTGCGTAAGAATTCGATTCCGTTTGTCGATTGACTGATGACAGGTATGTTAAGGTTATGTATCACAGGAAGATCGTGCTTTAGGGCAAAACGTATTGCATTTGCAAATTTTAGCAACTGATAGGTCAAATCAAGTCAAAACTATGTTTGATTACATCATCCGGTGCAAATCAGTCACAAAGATGAAGACGCATATAAATAGTTCAAGTTTACAGAGCTAACTCAAATCTGTGGACAAATTGTGAAAAATACCGTCCGGTTGACATAACAATCGAGCAGGATAAAGAACCATGGAGGATCAGTGCACTTTTGTGCCAACCGGAACCTGTTTAAACATGAGAGAGTAAAAGAGAGTGAAACAAATGCAGATAAATTATAGTAGTGGGTGACAGGAATCAGACAGCAGTGTGTGAGACATTTTATCATAAGCGTTCGTACCTTGAAAGACAAAGTGATCGATTATGCGCGAGGTTTGGGTAAACGACAACACAGATTGATTTCTGGGTGATCTGGATATTATATATATATATATATCCTTTTATGATAAAATAGGAGGGGGATAGAGTCGTGCTAACATGCAGGCACGTACGCACTGTTTTATCAGCCAAGCAGTAATAGACAAACCCGTTAGGTGAAGGGCAAATAAGCGAAAGACTTCGGACTTTTGCAAACACGTTGTTGGTGTGCTCAGACGAAGACAGATATTGGTTAGGACTAAGACCGAAGTATTTCACTGATGGTCCCTGTCCAAGTGGGCTGTATCGTTGATCAATGTCGGCTGGCACATTTCAAGAGAATCGGAACATCAGTTTGTCAATTGTGAGTCAGCACTGACGGAACTTTATCTCGATTACGTAACAAATCTATGGTAATCGGTACTTCTTTATGTGTTTTACCGCTTTTCCAATTGCAGCATACTATTTCTCCGAGCATTCTGGTCTGTGATCTGTAGTATAGTTCATCGTGTGGAAAAAGAATGCAAAATAACGAGTTAAGCGTAACTCAGCCGACGACCAATAACTTGAACACATCGTTTCACGGACTGAGTACATTATTTCCCATGTATTACCTCTACGCATTCATAGAGCCCAGATTCTGCTTCATGTGAACTGGGATGAGCCTCACTATTGTGTTCAGTTCATTGATAAATCCACACTTGAATGCGTTTTCATGTGCCATGGAACTCATTTTAAATGGACGAATAGAGAGCGCTGAACAACCACTACTTTGTTCTGTTAGGGACGCAAAAGACCACACTAAACAATGCTTGTGATACGCAACGAGCATGAGCAGTCAAAGAAAAAAGCACTGAAAGTATTCTACCGCTCAGGCGGTCGATCAACACGTTGAAAGTATATGACACTATTTGAGATGATCGATGAACATATTGCCAAAATGCCTGAGAGCCAGTGGGCGCTCATGTTTACAAATAAATCGATCAAATGGCCCAAGGTAACTACTATCCCACGAATCCTGATAGGCATACACATAATTCAATAATGCGATATGATTACGATTTGAACGCGTTATGATTTACCCTAAAAGGCTTACTATAAATCGATGTGTTTTATAATGAAGACAGACAACTTTCGGAAGGTGGACTGTGGCTAAACAAAGCTGGCACAAGATGGATGTCGGTAATGGTGATGAAGCGGACGACATGCGGATAGCTGATTTCACAACCCAAAAACCACTTAACCACGAATTGCCAAGTTCAGAAAACCGGTGAAATCTAGAATCACTCACTTTCGTTAATTCCAAGTGCAGTGAAGTGCTCTCGCTGGTCCTTCATGTAGATTATTAATGCATATGGTGTTCCAATGGAGATTAATTTTGTATTTTAATGCTTTCATTTGTACAGACTAATTTGCATGAAAAAGTCAATATGCACGTACTCTTTTTAATTACGAACAGGAATATTGCTAATACAATAATAATGATAAAAATAATAATATTGAGACAAAAGAGAGGACGATGTGGAAATCAAACACTTATAGAGATTGAAAAGAACAAAAGGGAATGATATTTTTTAAAATTTTATTTGTTCCACAGAACATGGTTTATTATTTTAACAACACAAAAGCACATCTATGAAGGTGAACGGGTTCAAACATTATGGTGAATTTGCACACCACCATGGTGATGGGATTTGGAGGGAGAGACATTTCTACTTCGGTGCTTATGAAACAAATGAAGGGAAAACCATGTGTTACAGTTTTTATATGAATCTCTGCTTATTTATCGTTTTTATGGGGCATAAGCTTTCGGATGATAAACGGTACAACATTCACGATACAGGCTTCCAGTCTAGGAGGTATAACCAGTGACAATCCTCATCCAATAGGCCCCTACTGAAAAGGTGAACCGCAGTAATCAAAGCCAACTTCTATATACCACTACTCCATATCACGACCTGACTGCCGGGACGATTCTTCTAGTATCTCTTAGTTCGTGTAATGAAAATTCGGAATGGAAAACGATTCGCATCTTTAGGAGGAACATGATGGACCCATTGAAGATGGTGTAGATCGACTATTTCTTTTAGAGAATGACCATGGGCGACCGAAATTGATCACAGAGCACATTATTTTGCTCACCCGCTGTTCACTCTGGACATGCGCACTAACTCGACGACGTCTGTGANCAATAGCGCCCGCCACGCACGCAGCTGCACATAGACAATCCAAAATAAACGCTACCTTTCCTAGGTAAACCTCTGGTGTGGTCATTGTGATATCCCTAGTATCACCAAGGAAAAAGACAAAAACGGTCATTTTTCAGATCTGACGTTCTACTCGGATGTTTATTTCAGTTCAACTTGCAAGAGATGATGTGCAACCCCGGGTCCTTCATGCATCCAATTGGTTGTGGATTTCTCTGAAACAATGGTGCCCGATTCTTGCAGTAAATATGTTCCTTCTACAAAGTATGATTTGTGTATGGAAAACGCTGCATTCAAAAATATATCATGCCGTCGGATTATATTACTTCTTCCTGTTATCCACTGTGTAAACAGAGGTATATTAGCTAAGAAAATTCCCATTGCAGTCCATGCGTTGCAAAAGAGAACGTTACTCCGTATTTTTATCCCCAACTTGGTAAAATACAGACTTATGTTGCCAAAAACTTGGCCTCGTCCATGTTACTATTATAAAAATATACAGTTCTTGAGACATGACTGACTGAAACGTTTATCACGTTGGTGTACCTGAAATCGATTTTCACTGTGTCGGTTTTTTCAGTCCCGGGTCTCAGAATTGTCATATGCACAGACGTCTTCCTACAATTTCATGAAAGTACCAACAGACAGGTAACTACTGATGCTTCCTCTAACACACACACACTTAACAATCTTCAGGCTACGCGTCCACGTAGACGAAACCGGATCTTGACGCACGGATTCACAATGTGAGTTTGACTTTGTGTGTAATTGTTGCGTAAGGCTGGTACAGTACTTGTGATGTGAATGCATGACTCCGTTCCAAACGAATGTATAGATCAGTTCTGTTTTTAATTGTACACATTCTTGTGTGATGAACAGCAGACGGGGCGAACCCAGCAGTCACGAAGACCTGATGTTTATTGGTGGAAACCGATGACCCAAGTTCCGGGACTTGAAGTGACAAGCATATACGGCCTCGCTAGGTCCGGTGTGGTATTGATAGTCCCTTGTTCCCGCGTTCGAAGCTCAGTGCTATCGGGATTCCGCGTGAATCTCGGCGTGAATGTTTGAAGTAAACTAATTAATTTGAACAAGTAGGAACGAAACTCTGTATTTTAGACGAATAAAAACGATTTTCTGCATCCAACACGTTTTTTTCTTCTGTCTAGTTGTACTGAATGCATATGAAAAACATTCATGGAGACGTTACAAATAAAATCTGATTCACCAAGTGGCCATTTATATTCATATCGGGAGCGCATTCAATATTGTTTTATTTTGTGCGACGTAGATCTTATTGCCCTATATACAAAGTGAGCTCGACGTGCGTCAACAATTTGACAGATCTTCCCCACGGTTACGACGTTCTTTCAGTTACCACAGTCGCGTTGATCTGTCGTCTGTCGACTGTCAATGGTCGATATAATGTGCCTGGATGAAACACTTCTGATAGCATGGGGAGGTAGGGGGGGGGGTCAAAGGATTGAAAATGGGGGAGGAGGAGTAGAAAACGTTCCGGATTGCAGTTTCTCAAACTGTGAATAAAAATCGAGAATGCTCATCGTCTTCAGGACTTGGTCAGAAAACTCCAAATTTCTTTCTGAAGAGAATTCCGGTTGCTGCGGTGGATTGATTGACCAGTTGAGTCTGCCGATGTTGTGAAAGGGCTATTACGATATAGCAAGTTTTCAGTTCTGATTTTTGTTGTAAATCTTATTATCTGATGGTAGCGGTTATCGAGTAGTAAGGTCACCAAAATGACCACCTATAGAGTCTGAGTTCTACTTCCGTCCATCTCTATTTCCCCAGACGATTATTTTATGGCCGCTTCTCCCTTCTTAAACTGAACTTGAAATTTATAAAATCAAAATACAGAAAAAGAAAACGAAAATATTTATTCATTTTTATATCACACGCAATTAAGGGAATATAAAAGCGCTGCTCACCTGCTTTCATCTTTTCTGCAGTCTCATCAACAGTGCACGTGTTCATCAAGCCAAATGAGAAAAGAACCCACGGGTAAAATGAAACTACACTTACCATTGGATCAGCTGTTGGCTGATCTAATCATTTACTTTCTTGATTGATATACGATAAACAAGAACTGTTACGTTGAAAACATTTTAGTAGCATCTCAACCGGGAGCATATAAACGGTAGACTCAGCGGTTATCGTGCGGTTTGAAGCATTCCAAAACTGCTTACTTGTTACCCAGACACAACGAAGGATCTGCTTTGGTCATACGTATATATCAGGTATGCATATACAAAGGGAACCTGCCTGATTGGTTTCCCAGTGGTCAATTTGGTATTATGCTTAAATTAAACTGTTGAGGTTTGGTTCTCCACCTCCAGCTGGTTCGATACGTGCTGATGAGATCCTGCGGGGTTGAAATAGCCATGAAGTTCTACATAGCCTTTTAAATAACATTATACATGTATATAAATACTCATGACATAAAAATTCATTTGTATGATCAAATGAAGTCTTCGTTCACTCTTTTATATGCAATATTATTTTCATATCTTCAGCAGACGATAAGAATAAGATAGCAAAAAGTGGATTTACAGTATGGTTACACTTTGTGCCTCAAACCAATAGCTTGGCTAACTTTTTCCATCACTATCGAGGCGTTTTGCCTGAAAATCCGATATGTGAACTGTGTTCTTCACTGAAAATCACTCCGTCCCAAACCACGCAACCTGTTTCATCCCCAAACTGCATTTTCATTTCAAAATCAATCCGTTGTAAACCAATACAATGTCCTCACTTGGAGCATCTAATCTGAAGAAATTGAAAATGAGCACTGTTTTGCTCACTTGACAACCAGTTCAAGCTAGACACGGAGAAGATTTTTAAAACATTTGTGGAACAATTTATCACGTGACACCCGGAAATCCACATGAAAATAACGTTGATCAGTTGCACAAGCATTGATTGTAGTTGTCGCTGACCGATTTGGCTCAAATTTACCCGTGTCGCTTGTAGGAATAAGAAACTATGAAGGGAGCAAATGATTACGTCGGAAATGGTATCCCATCACGATATATATATATATCACTAGTCTGAGGCCAGACTGTGTGCCAAACAAATCGTGGTACAATAATCTTTATAATAAAGAAAAACTTTTCATGATTTGCTTGTGGGCGGAATACTGCCAGGTTGACCAGATCAACGCAGGTGAATTTTCTTGAGGAAATCACAACCGAAGCCTTTGGTTAATCAGAAGCTGATCCGCAAGGCAGTGAGGCGGTGTGGGTGAAAACCGAAATCCGTTGGGGGCCGGTGTCCAGCTCATCGGATCATACGCCCAATGGACGGGGTCAATTGTCCAAGGTGCCCAATACACCTCGATGTTTAATCCAGCTGGTGACCACTCCCATAGCCAGGAAGGGGTATGCGTGTGTGTACGGTTCGTACGCCTCTTCTTGGTTGGTTTGGAATCAGGGATTCTATCTAACTCTCCTAGGCGAATTGCCAGTGAATCGCCGACCCTGTTATCGCTCCCGATGTCAACTATTCTTCCTCTGGCCATCATCGCCACTTGAAAGCATTGAGTAGGGCGTCCCAAGCAGAGGCTGTTTGGGAAGCTTGATCGTATAGGAGCATTTCCC
>UZAN01045943.1:15130-30731 GCA_900618425.1 Echinostoma caproni
TAGCGCAATCTCAACGCCAGCAACACCGCGAGCTTCGGATGCCGAATCGCTTGACATACGGCGAGTGAAGTTGAGGATGACACACGGAGAGTGAAGCTTGAGGATGAGGCCGGATCTGGAGAACGGAGGGAGATGACTGGTGGCTGGATCTGGAGAACGGAGGGAGGTGACTGAAGTAGGATCTTGTATGCGTGTTTCGGATGACAGCATATATCTGAATGGAAGGTTTCAAGGGTTCTAGCTAAGGCGGCTTGTTGACCGATCTGGTAGAGTGTGCGGACATTGAGTGCGGTTAAGTGAAAAGGGGATTTTGGTTTCACAAATCTGGCAGTCTCTGAGTGGTTGACCTTATTAGTTGAACGCTGAGTGATATGCGATGGGTCTCGTAAGCAGGAGGCACCTGGGAATATTCGGGATTGAAGAGAAGGACTAGACAGATGGGAAAGATGGTTTTCCAAATGGGTACCCAAGACTTTAGGGCACGGCATACTTCGCGGCAGCCCACACCGACGAAGGGGTTTTCCTTTGGGAACCCTAACCAGAGCCTTTGGCTAAACAAAGCCTGATCCGCAAGGCAGGGTCGGTGTGTGAAAACCGTAATCCATTGGGAGCCGGTGTCCAGTTCATCGGCTCATACGCCCTTCGGACGGGGTCAAACGTTCAAGGTGCCCAAGACACCTCATACCAAATTGAGCCGGTGACCACCGCCACAACCGGGAGTGTGTGTGTGGTTCGTACACCTCTTGGTTTGGAATCAGGGTTTTTGGCCAACTTTCCTAGGTGAACTACCAGTGGTCCACTAACCTGGTTATAGCCCCGGATATCGGCTTTTCGTCCTCTCACTTTGGTGGGAAAACACCTATGCCACGAGAAGGCAGTGAGTAGGACTTCCTCAGCAGAGGCTATTTGAGACGCTTGGTTGTATGGGAGCATTTCGCGAGGTGCAAGGCAACGGTGACCAGCCGCAACCCTAGACACCCAATCCTGATCATACTGAGGCTTTCGGAGGACAATAGATTCCCCAACTGCTTCCTCAGATGTACAATTTCTGCCAGTTGTTACCAGTTCTAGCATAAAGACCACTCGAAAAGTAATTTATCTCGATCATGTTGATCGCGTTCAGTTCCCTGAATGACTATCTCGTTGTCATCTTATCCCATATTTAGAGGCTCTGAGTAATGCGTCTGTGTCACAAATCTTGGTCTATATGAATTTTCTATATTCTATCTAACTATGATCCCAACATTACGATCTTCCTTATACTCTTCATTCAAATGAGCAGCCAAAAATAGCAACCAGAACCGCCGAACGAAGTTAAATGGCTATTGGTTGTAAACATTGAAATGAGATAAATCAAACCTGATGCAGCGGGTTAAGTTCATCGAATTGCAAAAATGGCGGTTCAGTCTAAAGTTGATGAAATTCTTCGATTCAGTGTGGGGAAAGTGAACAGCTTTTATCTGAACGGTGTGAGTTATCTTACCTATTTACAAAAAAGGTGATAGGTTCTTTTGTGACATCATCATCGTACAGCGAGATACAGTGAAGCGAACTTCACTGGTCGCTGCCAAGCTCCCAGTGTACACAAAGTAAGTGATAATGTACAAGATGAAGAGGGCCTCAGCCTAATTGGAGTACACAGTTTAGCTGTGCACACCCAACTTTTCAAGCATTTTAAATATCGCTGGTATCATACACCTCGGTTGTCAACCAAACGTGAACAGTGCACGCCTAGATATGTTTTAGATCTTACCGGCTGAGATATGGCTGCCCCTTCTCCTAACCCGTAACATTCCGTCAGACAACTTGTTCGTCTCTCGCCAAAGCTCATTGCCGGGTCGCACTGTAAGTAATTTACCAGCGAATAGATTGCAGATTCTGAAGCTTTGTCAATCACTGAATCTGGTTGTGTTCTAGTTTTGTTACGCTTCACTCTACGACTCATCGGTCATCGGTAGAAATCGCCTCCTCAGTTAGCTTATCATCGTCTGCGCGATCCGTCTGTCTGGGATAGTTCGGATCATCACAAAAGTGTAACTTCTGTGATGCTTCGCAACCTGACACTCTTAAGGGAGATGAATATCTCTGAACAACAAGCAGAGTTCCGACCTGGTCGCGGTCGCATTGACCAAATCTTCACTCTGCGTCAGGTCCTCGAAATGCACCATACACCTCGTGGGCCAGCGATTGCAATGTTCCCTATCTGAAAGGAGCCTTCGAAGCAGTTGACCGTGAAGCTGTTGAGTTCTCTGCTTCACAACGGAATGACCCACAAGTAGGTAAACCTATTGCTTTCACCGTATCTGCATACTTCGGGTACCGTAGAGGTCTACGGAGGACGAGTAAAATTGTTCGAAACCAGGAGAAATGTTCGCCAAGGGCGCCCTGTTTCGCCATTCCCATTCAAGTTCATCGTAGACAAAATACTGGAGAACGCAGTTGGTCTCCGAAATTTTGTTATTGAACGGGCTGCTGAAAAAAATGTTCGATTTAGAGTGCACTGATGACATTAATCTATTCTGATGTATGGAGAATAGGCAAGTTCTGTAACTCCATTTGGTATGCGCTTTGCAACTTCGAAGTGATGCTACAATATCGGGTGTTGTCTACCCCCGATTTGATCCTTGATGGTTGGGAATTACTCATAGTGGATTGTTTCTTACTAAGCAACTCTAAATAAAGACGTTGCCTATTTGATGTTGATTCGGTAGAAAGTTCGTTATCACGTAAAAATCGGATCAGTAGGCTTCGCTAGTTAGGACGTATTTCTCATGACCAACAATCTGCTACCTCTTCCCGTTTTATTCACAGTCGCAGCTCCAGGTTGGAGAAAACCACGTGGAGGTTAGCAGATGACGTGGAAACGGGGCCTGAATAAATGCACAGAGCGATTAGGTGGAGTAGGTGTCTCCGGTTTTCCAGCTTGGAGTCCGAAAGACAGATGGATATGTCAACTAACCGATAGCAGTGGTGATCTTGTGATTACTTATCAGATCAGAATCCTTGAAAAGCATATTTGGATAGTTAATCAGTGCAATCTGTGTTGACCATGGGAGTTGATTTTCTTTACCTCCTTCCAATTACGTCCAAGCCCTACCCATTTTGTACTTTCTCACTTATTTTATATACATTGAAAGCTTGGCAGCGATCATGGAAGTTTACTTTACTACAGTGCGCTTTTCGCTGGTGTTAAATGGAGTTCTGACACACCAAAAGCCGAGCTATTCGATAGCTCACCGAACTCCTTTCGTTGGGCCGAATCTCTGAAAAAGTTTGGATGGTGAGTGACTATGACTGCCAGGTTGGAAAATGGAACGCATCACAAGCTGCCGTTGGCTTAGCTCAGTACAATAATACTGGTTCTCCGGGACATCCCACGTCGAATCTGATCACGCATTAGTTCGTATGCAGTTCACTCCTCAACTCACTGCTCGCAGGAGGCACCAGCAAAACCCCGTTAGCAGATCATCGCTCATCCGACCCGGCCGTTCGTGTCCGTTTTGGATCAGAACTGTTGCATGAGCTAAACGAGTGACAGCCTAATATTGTAGTTGAGCAATAAGATAACATTGACCGCGCGGTACACTTCCTAGTGAGAGTTGCCTGTGGATATGTGCTTGTCCGAAGAATTTGGTATCTGATGAGTCAGTAGCCCTGATAGAGAAAAAGCGGAAAATCCCGACCTCCGGAGGTCAAAGTACGGGTAGGTGGCATCTGCAACGCCAGCTCACGAAGAGCTTTAAAAAAGACCGTGAAAAATGGTGGGCAACAGTATCCATCGAAATGGAAGTAGCAGTTGCATCAGGGAATAGTCAAAGACTGTTCCGACTGATACGCAACATGAGAGGTCGGCGAACCACAGTTAGTGAAGCAATCTGCGGCAAAAGCGAACAAGCTATTCACAGTAGAAAGCAATGGCTTGACCCGTGGGCGGGGTACTTCAACGAACAGTTCAGTTGGCCAGGGGCTAACCAGACTGTCTCGTCTGTTGTAGTTGAGGCGCCGTGGACAGTGTTATGTGAACCGCCTATTGAAGCACTCGTGCGATCTTACATCCAAGTCCTTACCAAAGGAAAAAGGCAGGACCAGACGGGCTTGCTCCCACTCTTTGCAAGATGGGGCGGGGGGATGACCTCGTAGAATCCATTACTGATTTGAGGGGTAACATCTGGTCACACAAGCGCATTCTGTCATTCTGGAGCGAATCATTGACTGTTCCAATTTTTATAATGGATCTCGCACCGACTGCACGAACCATCACCGAATAAGTTTGATCCCAATCGTTAACAAAGTTCTAGTCTCCGTCATACCTCGGGGTTTGACGCCATTCAGTGGGATATTAATCCGTGAACGACAAGCAGGATTCCGACTAAATATTCGCGTTGCGTCAAGACTCCGAGATACTTCATGCACTCCGTAGACTGTCAGTTATAGTGTTCCTTAACCTAAAAGAAGCCTTCGACTCAGTTGCAAAGAATGGGAGCAAGCCCGTCTGGTCCTGCCTTTTTCCTTTGGTAAGGACTTGGATGTAAGATCGCACGAGTGCTTCAATAGGCGGTTCACATAACACTGTCCACGGCGCCTCAACTACAACAGACGAGACAGTCTGGTTAGCCCCTGGCCAACTGAACTGTTCGTTGAAGTACCCCGCCCACGGGTCAAGCCATTGTTTTCTATTGTGAATAGCTTGTTCGCTTTTGCCGCAGATTGTTTCACTAACTGTGGTTCGCCGACCTCTCATGTTGCGTATCAGTCGGAACAGTCTTTGACTATTCCCTGATGCAACTGCTACTTCCATTTCGATGGATACTGTTGCCCACCATTTTTCACGGTCTTTTTTAAAGCTCTTCGTGAGCTGGCGTTGCAGATGCCACCTACCCGTACTTTGACCTCCGGAGGTCGGGATTTTCCGCTTTTTCTCTATCAGGGCTACTGACTCATCAGATACCAAATTCTTCGGACAAGTACAGATCCACGGGCAACTCAAGGAGGACGTTTGAATTCGGTTGCGCCATTTATCTTGAAATTCATATTTACACTTTAATACATTTATTATCATCAAATCGCATCGTGATCAATTTCAAAGACAGCAAACGCTATCCTGCAGACGCACGTTCACGAAATATTTATATGTTATCTCACGAAGTGCACCTTTTGTGAAGTGTTCCAGCAATGCAAGAAATAATTTGAAGCGGATGATGAAAACAAAACGGTAGATGGAGAAAGTATCTAGCAGGTTGGTTGATCGCTCTCAGCCGGTGCAGCGCCAGTCGAGTGCAAATTCCTCTCATTTTAACAAGCAGTGTTCGTTCTCTGTTAGGAAAAGCCGAGGAGGTAGTAGACATCACACGGAAAAAGGAGTACAAAAACCTTGGAATTTTCATGCTTCAGGAATCGTGGCTGCACGAAGAAAGCCCTTGTGAAATTTTACATCTGGATGGATATAACTTGTATCGAATTAACCGTCCCATACGTGTCCGTAAACGAGGTGGAGTTGTCGCAAGTTACGTTTGCGATAACTGGAGTAACCGCTATCATCTTTGAATACTCAACGGATAAAATCAGTTGTCACGTCATCGAATGTAAGCCCCGTTTTTTGAGTGGGTTTCATTCCATACTTCTTGGAAACTTTTTCCTGTCACCAACAATATCAGTGGCTGACATAAATAGCTTTTCTGACATCTTTTCTACCTCCATAATATCAAAAACAAGTGACTGTGTATATTTGTTGGTGATTTCAACACACATGATGTAACATTTCTCACCACACTGATACATTTTCCTACCAGACTCAATTCACAACTTGATTTCGTTTTTTTAAACAGACCGCAATTTTTTGAAGTCCATCAGCATGCTCCTCTGAGCAGTTCAGACCATTGTACCTTAAAAGTATGTCCCACTGTATACAGCAAAACTAACCGATACACAATTTTAAGAAGACCCTCCAAGATAGTGAGTCAAACAATTTGGTTATCAGGGAATCTAGAAAGGCTAAGATCCATGATTGCCACGACAGATTTTTCGGTGTTTCCCGATCGGAACCCTTCTGTCCTCTGTGAACGTGTTAGGTTACCACGGCGTGCGATGTTCGCCGAAGCAGGTACCGAGTGGAAAAAGCCAAGGGTGGTCAAGCTAAGACCTGGCACGAGGGTATGAAAACCCTAACCAGGAAACTGGGTCACATAGATCCTGTTAGGCTCCCTGGCTGGGGACCTCGGGATGATCGTAACCGATGGTTAGAGACACTGAGCGATATGGCTGGATGTCGTCAACAGTAGCTTTCGTGCATCTCCTCAATTTCTTTGCAACCTTAGACCACTGAACTTCTCCATTTTCTTTTCGACTCCAATTTCAAATTGTGGAGGGCTATCGACCGATTGTGTGGCAGTAGTAATAAGCACAAAAAGGAAGACTAGATTCTGAGTTTAGTCCAGTTTCACAATGCACTGCCCTGCCCGACATAGTCAGCTCTATGCCGACACCAACTATTGAGCCCGCCACAGTCCTAAAACAGCTACTAAAATCTAAGTTGAGTAAAGCATCGGGTCCGGATGAACTATCACCTGTTGTACTTAGGGTATGTGCGGACACCCTTTCAGCCCCATTGTCAAAAATATTCAATGACTGTCTGATAAGCAGAAAAATCCCTGATATTTGGAGACTGGCCAAGATAACTCCCGTTCCTAAAAAGGAAACTAGGAAGTATCGTCCCATCGCCTGCACGTCAGTCATGCTCAAATTATTTGAGAGATGCNAGATGCTTGTTACTGTGGGTTATCACGAGTCTGAGGAAGACGGCATACATCAATATGCATATCGCTCTTCGCACTCAACACTTATGCCGTTGCATACCTTGTTCATTCAATAATTTCGGTACTAGATAAAAAAGTAAGACCGTCAGAATGCTGTTCTTAGACTACAAAACGCTTTCGGCAGTCTTGATCGATCAGTATTGCTGAACCTGATTACCGAAAGTGATGTTAATCCAAACGTTAGTAGATCGATGTGCGATTATTTCACAAATAAGAAGGCAGTTTACGTGCCTCAACGGAAAAAGTCCTCCACTCGCCCAGTTTCTTTTGGTGTTCTGCATGGTGCAATATTTTCCCCATTCTTCTTTTCAGTGTATGTCAAACAATTTCCCATTCCTCCTGCATTCATTGGCTATAAATACGCAGATGAGGTTATTTTAGGTTCAAAGCCCCCACCCCTGAAGAGGCTTCAGAAATTAAAAGCAAGTTAAATGACGTTATTACTTGATCCCTGTCCCGTTCCCTCTCATTGAATGCTTGTAAATGTGAAGATGTTGCATTTTCCCTCTTGGCCGATGTGCCCTATTCAGCCCTTACAGATAGGTTCCCCACCCTCTATGCCAACCAACAATCCTTACCGAAATCAACAGTAGTAACATACCTTGTCGTTACCTTATCACACAATTTATCATGGTCACTGCAAGTTCAAAACACATTCTGTAAAGTTAGAAAGCTTTCATATTTCTCACTCCGATTGAGATTACTTTCTGTTCTCCATAGGCTGTTTTGTTAGGTTTGTGAGTGCATGCGTGCTACCCCACTGGTTGTAATTCTCCCCACTGGTTTTCCCCGGTATGTTGAAGAAAGATTTTTATTTACTGGCGAGATCTCTGAAACACATCTCTAAATGTAGTGGTATTGCCATGGATAAACTCGCGGATTTTATCATAGACACACTTACAAGCATGCGAAAGTTTCACTGCCAAAATACTCTCAGACACTCATCACCCATTACACAACGAATTTTCAAAAGCTGTATCAACATCATTCACACGCTCAAGATTTAAACTTTTATTTGCTCATACCTCTGTTTATCATAATTCTGTTCTGCCATATGTAGCACGTCTACTTATTGACAAAGGAAAAATTTCCACAGAATCGCGCAAATGCTTGCTTCATTGACAAGCACAATCTACTGCTTTCAGTTTCTTTATGCAATGATTTTATAACTTTAAATTCACAAATATGGTGCAAATGCTGAAAATTCACCCATCCGGGTGCATAAAGCTACTACTGAATTGACGTGATTTGAACTCTCACTAGGAAGTGTACCGCGCGGTCAATGTTATCTTATTGCTCAACTACAATATTAGGCTGTCACTCGTTTAGCTCATGCAACAGTTCTGATCCAAAACGGACACGAACGGCCGGGTCGGATGAGCGATGATCTGCTAACGGGGTTTTGCTGGTGCCTCCTGCGAGCAGTGAGTTGAGGAGTGAACTGCATACGAACTAATGCGTGATCAGATTCGACATGGGTGGCCCAAGAGAGCCGGTAGTATTGTACTAAACGACACCGGCGCCAGCTACTGCTATGTGATCAGTCTGAGTTAGCATACCAATTTATTTGGGGCGCCACGTTGCCGTCCGTTGAGACCAGTTTAGGAAGTTGACACTGGATTGCGACAGATGATCATCTGCGCAGAACTGAAGAAGTCGATCGCCATTATCTGTTCGCTGGCAGGGCAGAGCACAATGACCGCCTAGGCTAGTTTCCGATACGCTCAGTTTTCCAACTTGAGCGGTAAAATCACCTTTGAGAACAACTAGATCGGAGTTTCGACTCAACCGAATGAGTTCGGTGAGTTTATCATGAAAGCCGTCCTGTTGTGCGTCAGAACTGCAGTTAGTCGGTGCATACGCTGAAATGATGAACAAACACCTTTTAGTGTTGCTTCCTTCTGGGACGCTGATACACCTTTGGAACCGCATCGCACATAAGCTCTTGGCGGGGATCCAATCGAGCAGTGCGGCTTCGGCTGTATTGTTGAGTTGTTGAGTACAATGCCCACGTCATGCTGACCTACTGAACGGGCTTCGTCATCACCTGACTCGCGGAGGAGGAACCTCGAAAACAACTCCAGTGCACTGAAGTGGCTTATAGTACTAGGATCCTGGATTCGCGTCGCCGATACGCAACAGATATCAATCCCCAAAGAGTCCATTATACGCGCCAGACACGCTTGTTGACCTATCTGCATCAAAGTCTTAACGCTGAAGGCTCCCAGATTCAGTGGCTGACGAGGCTTCAGAATCTGCTATCTATTTTGTGGTAAACTACTTACTGGGCTACTTGGCGACGATCTTAGGCAAGTGACAAACATGTCTGAGAGAATTTTACGGGTCGGAAGAAGGGGTAAAGGGAGAGTTACGTACGGAAGACAACGATTTTAACAAGAGTTGGAATGTCTGAGCAGTAGATCACTTATCACTACCCACCCCGCTCGATACAACGGGCAGCGCGTTCCTAATTATCCTGCGCGACGACCGATACTGCCAGGATGTTCCACCACTAAGTAGGAGAACGATTAGGATCCTCGTTCAAGACCCTTAGTTCTGACGAGAAACTGACCGCAAGGCAGCGGGTGAAGCGAAGTAGAGGCCCATCAACTTGGATCGATTACTCTACCAATTTACCAATTGAAACACTGACTCGAGTCAAACCCCAACCTGGAGGACCAAGAGACTGGTTTTTCTCTGACCTCCACCCATTGATCCTCCAGGGATGATAAGATCTCCTGTCTTGATAAAGCCATGTTGTACAGCTCGTTGGGTCACAGAGGTGCACAGTTCAGTTCAGTTCTTACACAAGCCATCACCACGTCAATTTGCTCTACCGCAACTTACCTGAATCTTCAATTAGCAGTACAATCTTGTATGCGTTCTTCAGATGCATTTCGATGCCTCATCCTCGCACAGGTACGAGTCCGTCTCCATAATCAAATCTATGATAAAGTTGAATAGAAAACGAGAGAAAAGGCCACCCTAGCGAACGCCACTTTGCATAGTAAAGTCAAGCGGAAAGGTGCCGTGAGCTCCGACTCAGCTTCGGTTATTAGTTTACAGGGATCGTAGTATTGAAATAAACTTTTCGAGTGCACCCTTGAGGGAAGGGCAGCGCCAGAGTTTAGAGCGGTCGACTGAGTCGAAGTTTGCTTTTAGATCGAGGAAGACAAAAATAGTGGATCTATGAAGAGAATGTTGGTGTTCCTGAATTTTTTCTGAGAGTGATAATATGGGCCGTGCAACTTCAAACGAATACTTCAGTGAACAGTTCAGCTGGCCTAGTGCTAATCAGGCTGCTTTATCTGCAACTGAAATTTTATCACTAACATTGTATGCATTGCGAGTTTGGCAGCTATCAGTGAAGTTCGCTTCACTGTATTTCGCTGTACGATGATGATGATGATGATAACTTCAAACAAGTCTAAAACCAGCCCGGTTCTCAGGTTTGCACTGTTCATGTGGGACAGACAATCGACGGTGTATGGTGCTAGAGAGAAACTTCTGAACTTTGTTAGTCAAATTAATTCCTCTGTTCAATCGGCATTGTGACAAATTGACACCATTCAGAACACACAATATAGGCAAACATACGTTTTCGATGAATTCCTTTTCAAGTTTTCACAATCACATTTATATGAAACAATTTCAATAGGTTCAAACAGATAGATGAATAAGTCATGTGTTTGCTAATGAGCCCGAGAGGACTCCAAATTGGCACGCTGTTTGGATTACTTAACCAAAATTCGCTGTTACGTCATGGTCATATGAACAAACGATTTTCTCTTCCCCTGGCCAGGGGATTTTGAGTGCTTCGATCACTTTTCGTTGTATGCACAGCTCATGAGTCGGATGCAAATCGCCTCTGCGGTCCCTAATGTCCGAAATCGTTTTGTTCTCGAGATGTGTGGCGAGACCGGATAGATGATTGTAACTGCCGAGCGCATGTTAATCAAGTGTCCCGTCTCTACCTGATGAGCAAAGATCGAAATTGACACAGTTTCACTCCCATCCTGTGTGAGCCAGCGTGGTTCGATACGTTAAGATAACTGCTTTGTCGTTTGACTTGCACAGGTGCACTTGAAATGATAGACAACCATGAACGAGGTCAACATAGGCAGAATTGGATGTTTCGTGACGCATCTAAGCGGCATTAAAAGTGGATTTCACTACGGTGGATAAAACTCTAATAACCCAGTCAGCGGCGACATCACCTTTGAATGGAAGTTTTATGTAAAGCGTTTTCTTCTCCGCTTTTCGTATTTCTTTTTTTGTATTCTATTCAATCGAATTACGGTTGAGAAACTTCTCAGGAAATCCATTTTCCAGTAAAGTTCTCACTGGTCTAGTTTCGTCCGTTGAAGTGTCCCATAAACAGATGCGCCTTGCCCTCTGCAGGAGGCAGTGTATGAGGCTGCGTTTTCGATAGTGGGACAGAGCTATGGCCATATATGTACTGTCCACCGTATGTTTCGTTTCGATTTATCTTTCTTTGGATAAAGCCATTGTGGTGTCTAGTCAGATGAATATTCAAAAGGAGAAAGCAGTCATTCTCCTCTCGTTCATTTGTGAACTTAATTGACGAATGTGCTGCGTTGAATTTACACCATTCAGTTGGAACCAGTTCCTTCTCCCACAACCCACCCAGAACTAAGACTGGCCTTCCCTCCCTAAAAGCTGTCAGAGATGGCTCGTGGCCGATGACCTTATATTTTTGGAGACAACTTATTTCTCGAGAAACCTCCATTTCAGATGGGGGACTAGTGTTACCTAGGAATATTTGCTCAGTGGAGGTGGGGGTCGATATCGACGGAGCCGATTAAACTTAGCCTCAAAATGTTCAGCCCAACACCGTTTGCACATTTACCTTGCTATCGCTCTCAGCTTAGTCCTGCATTAGTCGACCGAATGGGTAACTGAACATCAACTACCATAGGGTAAGGTCAGTTGTTGCACAGAATAAGAATAGATGAAGAATCCAAATGGGAACTCCCGCTTTTTTGTTCACTATCTTTATTACATTTTTTTGACTGAGTTCATTGGTTTCTTTGTTTTCAGATATTCTGCGTACACGGTGGACTGTCACCGGCTATCGCAACACTGGATCAGATCCGCACAATCGATCGCAAGCAAGAAGTACCCCATGATGGTCCTATGTGCGATCTTTTGTGGTCTGATCCAGAAGAAACAAACGGTTGGGGCGTTAGTCCACGCGGTGCGGGATACCTTTTCGGTTCAGATATTGTCGCAAATTTCAATCAGGTAAGATACTCGCGTACAAGTCACTTGTATTGTATTGTCCTGAGCAGTGATACAGAACTCGTTGGTGTCGTACTTTCTGTTGTTCACATCGATTATTCAAGCTGTAAACCGATTATGGTGATGGAAATTCGAAAAAATCTGCTCGGTGAGGCCAAGTTATGCAGCCATAGAGCAACAGAGTCGTGATATATATATATATATATCGTCGTGACGCTTTCAATAAAAAAGAGTATATTGCGCGTCTGCCAAAGATGTCGCGAGTCGCCGCGCAACTCCCGAGATAGGCAGCTTTTAACCGCTTCCAATGCATTGAGAACCCAGCCGGAGTGCTGACAAGCTCTTACTAATCTTTCAGCAGCACCTTGCACTATAAAGATGCTAGACATACCGTACACAAAGTAACCTTGTCATACTGAGAACCTCGGTTGCCAAGTGATTTAGCGCGTTAGCATCGCCTGTATATTGCCACCGAGCGAGACAGCATCAGCGATGCGGCGTGTAAGTGTACCACTATACATGAGGAAGCTCAACGCCGTGGTCCGTTACGTTAATTAGCACTTTTGGCGGAATATAGTGGCAAAGTTGAAAAGAAACAGGGTGACGAAGTAGCCCTGACGCACACTCCACCGATGACAAAAACGAGGGGGTGAAGTTTTTCACAAGCCGACGAGGTCTGATAGTAGCGTACTCTTAGAATCGGAATATTCTTCTCGGGTACTCCATGTGTGCAAAGAGTTCGACAGCGTGGTAGGACGATGAATCTAGTAGAGAGGTACCGATGTTTAAAACTCGATGAAAGTTTGGTGGTGATATCCCAACAGCTGACGAAAGGTAGGAATTTTCATCTGTGCAACACCAACGTACATGGTGTGCATCTTTTCGCGAACCAGAGTTAGTCTGTGAAATAAAACATGCGGGGAGCTTCAGCGTTATGGGAATCAAAGTCCTTTCTCGGTGACAGCTCCTCTTAGAAATAAATAAAACAATCTTTTTCTCCCAGTTTAGGGAAATGGTCTGGTGAGTTCTCACAAAAGAGTCTATTGTAATTTGTCTGATCCAATCAAGCCACGGCGTTCCCGGGCTTGGATTCCCACATATGTGGGCGTTTCCGCCGGTAGCGACTAGGGAGCACTTTCAGGACTGTTTGGAATAGCCAGCTCTCGCACTGTAATGTGGAGTCCTATGCCCAGTGTCTTAAGCATCGATGCATTTTGCATATTGGCTTGCTGTCTACTTCGTCGGTTAATTTTACAAAACATGGACTTAACAACTAGTTCTTTTTCCTTTGTGTGTATCGTCCACCAGTGTTCTTAGTCATCTATTTGTGAATTCGCAGTCACTGTCTGCCGGGATTACCTGACAGTCGCCATAAAATGCCAGAGGAAATCGAATTTTTTAAAGTTGTACGGGCCATATCGCATGATACGCGGAAATCAGCAGTGGGATAAGCCCCGTAATACATGGGGCTCGGGGAATATTCATCCAAAAATGTTGCTTTTGAGCTTGGGTATAGAAATGGTATGTGAGGAGAGGAAAAACAGAGTATCACAACTCTGCAGTTCCGGAAAAGAGAATCTGAACACCGCCGTTCGACCGACTCATCACCGTATTCTTTTCGCATTGTTTATCTTACGGCCTCAGTTGACTTAAGCAACAACTATCTTCGCTTTCCCCTCTCCCCCCGCCCCCCCCCCCCNGGTAATGTGGCAGCCATCCTCCGCCTGGATGAACGTCTGAAACAAGATTTTGCCATATTTGAGGCGGCACCTCAGGTACAGAAAGAATGTTGACAGGGATTTTTCTTGTCTACCTCTACTCGAAATATTGTTCTCACATTTACGATAAACCTTGATGAAAATTTTCCGTCCGCTTCTGATGCACGTAATCACGTGTTTCAACTTCTGCTGCTTTACCTTCCCTAAGTTCCACAAAGATTATTGTACTGTGATTTGTTTCGCACAGTCTTAACTCAGACGTGAGTGACAAAATATATGTATTACCTTCTGTAGCTTCAGAGATAAGCCTAGCCTTCATGTACGCATCTACCACAATCGAATACGCGGAAACAAATGTGGAGATAATTACCCAGCTCCACCAGCGATCATTAATGTGTGATCCATCCTAGATATTAACCTACTTTTACACTTCATTGTTCGATGAACATGAATAGTCGCCAGTAAGTAGTTAGAATTGGTGCATGGAGTGTTTTTTCATCAATGGAATAACGCAACCCATCTTGTTGTAGTATCTTTTTTTAACCGTTCTCTCTTGCTGACCTATAATAGCATCCCAGTTGATGGTTCCATAATGGTTTAGCAGTCATCCAGTAAGTAATGAAAGGGTCAGAATGAATAATGACGAGCTTTCATGGTCAATCTGTACAGTTTCTATCTGTCGAATATGTAGTAGTACTACGTCTGTTTCTGTCTCCATACTGATTTCGACTGATCCTGTCTTTTTTTACAGGATGTCCGAAATATCCCAGCCCGCAAACCGGTCCCGGACTATTTCCTATAATCTGCTCAATCCACTCTTCCGCCTTGTTCGACCGTGGCCGGTTCAGTTGCTATTTGCGACTAAACGGCGACCGAGCCACACTGGTCTCGGTGCATTTTTGTACGAAATCTCCTTAGCTATTCAGTGTGATATGTTACCGTTTTGCAGCATCCGGACTTTTGACGTCGTGTTGTACATTTATTGGCCTATGAACCGCGCATTTTGTATGTATGTCAGAGATTCTCCTATGTGCTGTGCAACACTACCACCACCGACTCTACTAACCACAATAAAAGAAAGCACTGATCTTGTAAACAAATAATCGTCTTGTTTTTTTCACATGACAAACTAATTTCTTCCGTCGATAGAATATATCACATTGGTTAGCAATCAGACTAAGATGAAATTGTCCGAATAGTCGTGGAGTCAATTATATTGCTCCAGCAATCACCATTTAGCGTTTCGTTTCGCTGCGACAAGTTCGATGAACTGGCGATGATTGGCGTATAAATTCAGATCCGAGTTGACGTCCATCCAACGAACGTTTCGGGCATCGTCANGTCACCTGTGAATAATAGATGCAAAGAGAACATTTGAGAAAGCAGTTTGTGACAATTGATGTGAATGAACTAGACATCTGGTCCCTAGGTTGGTTATATCCAATCACCTAACAGGGATGGTTTAGTTTCATCATTCTGGAAAATTCCCATCTCGGCATGGAGAGAAAACACGGTGGTTTTAGCGAACAAGCTCATTTTCGACAACTTCTTCTTCAGGCTAATACAGTTATATAGTGAAAATTAAAATGTTCGTGAATGGCTGTGTGATTCGTGGTTTGTGATTGTTTCTGGTATGTGGTTGGGAAAGGGTGGGATTGGAGGATGTGATCGTAACACGGTTAGAAAGTGCGATTGGGACATAGACGTGTCAACACGTGTTAGGGTCTCGGGGTCATGTCCCATGATGATTTGCGTGCCTCCATGACCCTGCGAGCTACACAGGATGGCTTCTCACAGCCGTAGATCCAA
>UZAN01045944.1:4056-18685 GCA_900618425.1 Echinostoma caproni
GGTTTTCGTGGTCGCTCGGGGTCCTTACGCCATACTTGGCCGAGACTTCTTACAACACCACGGACTAATCGTAGATGACCGCAGGCGACAAATTAGGGATCCGGTCACTTCTGGAGTAGTCGTCGGGCTCACTGGTATATTCGGCAACGCAGAACATACACTTCCCTCTTGCAGACAGCGAATCGCTTTATCCATTTTTATTCCACGCGAAATGTCGGAGGAAATCTATGCCGATGATGGATTGAGGAAGGTCGGCGATAATGAATATGCAGGGTAAGCTAGGGCGAATACCGACGTTCAGAGTAAGTGAACGCTCGCCGTAGGTTTTGATGGGTTTACGGTTCGCAGCGACCAGTTCTACGGTAGAGAGACGATAGAGATCGGCGGGACGAGGGCGTATGACGCTGACTTGTGCTCCTGTGTCAACCAGGAAGCGTATCCCGGTGTATCGGTCAGTGACGAAAAGCAGGTGACTTGGTTGTGGCGAGCCGGACACGGTCGTCGCCTGGGCCGGTCGGCTAAGTAGTTTCCCGATGTGGGGGTTGTAGGTACACGGTGTGAGACACCTCTTTGCGGCATCACCTTAGCGGCAGTGATACCGGCAAATCGACGGTGATTGAGATCGTTGGACCCGGGGGTTGCGGCTCCCGTGGTTGGAGCGCGTGCGACGGCGTTGTCGTGGGCGGTCCCGAGACAAAGTCAACGCCTGCACCTGTGCAACTAATGCCTTAACGCAGGCAACTAGCTCGGCGTTATCAGTGGAGTGCGGCGGTGGGGCTGGTTGTGTGTAGAATTGGACTAACAGCTGATCAGGGTATACCCTGTCGGCCATCTCGGCGAGTTCCCTAAGCGTGTACCGCTGGCCAAAATACTGCAATATGGACGACAAACTCTTTGGTAGAGCTTGTAACCAAGCCAGGCGGAGTATGTTCTCATCGACGTTTAGACTAGCGGCCTGACCCTGCATATAACTGAGAAGTTTGGTCGGGGTGTCGAGGCTGTTGTCTTCCAGACGCAAGCCACCTTGCAGTTGTTTGGGGCGGCACTCTACGGGCATACCGAATCTGCCCAAGATCGCGTCGCGGAGGGCGTCGTACGGTCGATCCGATGGTGGATTGCACACTATATCGTGTAAACCCGAGGCCATGGACCTTGGGAGCTGTGTGAACTTGGCTAGCTGATTGGCCACTCTAGCTAGCTTAAACTGTGCCTCCACTCTGGCCAGCCAGAACTCGGGATACTCGGGTAAAATTACGGTAACCGGGCTTGCAGGCTCAATACGCTCGGTTTGTCTGTCGCCGCTGTGGCTCTATGCTCTTTACCTTCGGAATATTGGCTGAACATAATAACGCAGGTGTGAATTCAAAACAAAATGAACAATCTAAGTGAGAGAAAAATGCCCGAACAACAGTGGAGATCAGGGTACTGGTGCGGTATAACCAAATCAATAAAAAGGTGTCTAGCTCTACAAACAGTGTCGAAATGCAAAATATCGGAATACGTAGAAATCTGAAAGTAAAAATTGGCTTAACTGAAAATGGATAAAAAAAATACAGTAAAACCGTTAAAAATAAATGAAATAAATAACACCGGTATACGTCGAATACGAGAAATACAAAAAAGATTGATTGTGCGTGGGCACCAGACTCACTGCAAACTGGGTGACCGTGGCGTGCTAAAAAGAAACGGGGTAACTGAACTCGGGTTCACCAATTTAGCACACTAAGTAGGGCCGAAGTTGACACGCGTTTAAGAATCCAATCAATCGGGCTTATCGAACGATTCCCAGAGCAAGCGCGAATTGAGGAGGAAGTCAGCTACAAGCGTATTTAATATAATGTGACCTGCAGCGGAAAGTGTACAGAGAGCCAAGCTCACGATACTACTCACCGGAAATTGTGCTGGGTTCGAGGTCATATGTGTTCTCGAAACGAAGGGCAATAAAACAAAATAGGGTCTTTACATGAGTCCGGAGAATGATGTTGGAAAGTGAAAATAATGTTACTACACAAGGCTCTTTAGTCTGTGAGGATTTTCAGTCGTAGTGATATCAAGAAAAGCACCATCACTTAATTGACACGTTAAAAGCAAAACAAGATCATCTATTAATAATCTTACTAACCATGGGATTTTTTGTATCTGTTGCCCCATTCATCCATTGGCACCTCAGGTTACGGTTCGGGACACTCGGTCGGCAAATAAGCTTGCAACTGCCGGCAAGTGGTCCGCCTACTTTTCCCACTAGGTATTTGAACCAAAGCACGGAAGGAGTTTGACATGTCAAAAACAATTACAAACAAATATGACTGGTTACATAATAAAGACAGGTGGAAGATCGACATCACGAAACAGTAACACGAAACACACGCGCAAACCGCAGAACAGTAATAGCCGCCCATCACTAAAACCACCTGCAACCAATAAAAACGAAAAACCACTTTGGAAGATTTTCATGGATATAAATTGACAGAATTGCTTTCGTATGATTTTTTAAAAGTCCATAAATCTACTTTTGGGCTTATTTAATTGTTATTTAGAAAGTGCGAAATCTGGAGCAAACTAGGAGCACAGAGTGCGACGCTGTGTTAATAGAGTGTGCTGATTGAGACTCTGTCTCAATAAATGGAACAGTCAACAAATATCAATACTTCTCGTTTTTCATTTTACAAAGATACAAAGATACGATTTCTCAGCAAGGGGGAAGCGGCCAATCAAAGGACTGCCATACAATACACAAGTGGGGAAAGTCAGGCGGTGGTGACGGGAATCGAACACTCGTCCTCTGGGGTGATAACTGGTGGCGTTACCACCGGGCCACCACCGTCTGTTCGACGATTAGTAAGATTATTGTTTCATAATTATAATGGCATTTAGGTCCTCAAACTGCATTGTAACTAAGAGATTTTCATTAATTCAGTTTGACTGAAGAACAAAGATTAGTGAGCCTTGAACCGGTAAGAACATGACTGAGAATATCGAAAGATAGTTATGTTGATGGTTTACGTCATGAAGAATGTTCTGCGACAGAACAATATTCATTTACTGATTTGAATCGTTAACGAGTAAGTTGTTATTCTATATAGATAAAAACGTGCATAAAGCTCATTCCCGCGTAAGTTATATTCTGAAAGCACACAGACTGTCCAAAGCTCAACATCCTCACCGCAAGCATCAGGCAAATCATACAATATTCGAACAAGTGAATTTATTATCTGGCATAGAACAGTGTGGTTGAGTGAGTAATTGGGGGCTAAACTGAGTGTCCTTGCACAGGATAAGTGCTGTTCTGTGAGCTTATGATTACCAGCAGATAACAAAAAAGACTTCCACAGAATAAGAGAGGAGTTAAAGTCTGCGGATGTATGACTTAACTTTATAAGTGAGATAATTAAGTGCTCTAAGTTACGTCGAATGTCAATAGTATTATACTCGTTATTTGGGATGATTAGTTTGCAGTCACCAGTGTAGCAAAAGTGGGGAGGGGTGTAGTGCGTTCTATCGATAAACCAAAGATTTTTACCTCTCACTTCGGATGTGTGACTGACCTGGAATGGGATCCATGGGCATCTAGCATGAATGAATTCGAACACTACGGACGCCATATTAGTTAAATATACATAATTCTAACTGCAGTATGTACACGTGCATGTATTACATGTACATACATAATTCTGAGATTCGATACTATTTTTACGATATCATTATTTTCAGTTTCGAGATGTCGTGCACAAACATAATTTCTTCGGATTCAAGCACCAGGATGCAAAGAAAATAATTCAACTAGTTGTGTAAAAACATGTTGAGGACGAATCGCGAATACTTTCTTGTACCGTTTTCTTTAAATTTCCTTGTATGATAAATAAATTTTCTTTCATTGTATTATTTTTCATTATTGACGAGTTAGCGGATTAATTTGNGCTCTTTCATAGGGTTAAGATGTATATTCCAAGAGGGTTTCTTGGGTATACGCGTATAGTTACGTACAAAGAATGTTAGAGCTTCTCTTTTTGGGAATGGGGTATAATGAGTAGAAAAAATGGAGCACAGTGGGACAGGGGTGAAGGATAATGCACATCAATTTGGATTCCAGTGGTTTATTGCTCAATGCTAGTGTTCAGTCTTTAAGGGCTTGAAAAATCGCCGGTCTATAAGGTGGCTCATTCAGTCGGGGTAAAATTGATAAAAAAGTTGTGATATTTTCGCACCCTTATGACACTGGAGTCGCACTCTGATAGCATCTTTGTTTGCAGTCCGTTTCAGAGGAACAGAATCCCTCAACCGACCGGACTATTTTCCAGTAATGCCGTTCCACGTGATGTTCTTTTTATTATCATTGGTATATGTGATATCTTTTCCACTAAACCACACAATAGACTATTCCCTGGGACCGAAAAAATGTACTCGCATTTTCTAACTAGCCGGAGACACTTATATCTTAAAGTCGCCCGCGAATTTCATTCACGGATTCTCTGGTTCATCCACAACGTCACCAGTTTAGAGCAGATGATGCACTGAACTATTCGTCGATACAGACATGAACAAAATCGGAGCCTCGCGTTATGTTATCAACAAAGTATGGAATATGAGTCGCATTTTGTAAACAAAATGTCACGCTTGGAAATCCAAAATACCAAAAGTATTCCAGACAGCATATTTCCAACATCTTCAGTCGCTCTTAGAACTTGGAGGTATGCTACAGCCAAGTTGATCGAAAAATAATCAATCGTGCCGTAGGCTTTTTTGTGTATCACTTTATTGAGTGCTCACCGAAAGTAAATCTTTCAATTACAAATCGTTTTTCTCACGTAATTCCCTTCCACTTTATAACTTTTCCTTAACTTATAAATGGGACATTATCTACAGTCAAATTGGTTTACAAAATTCGGAAAAAGGATTAACGACGTATTTCCGAGAAAAAAAAACATTTCTTTTGGGTTTTAGTTTGGACGTTGACGAAATGTACACTCTTGTGGGCCTGATCAGGCTAAATTTCATAATGTAAAATATAGTACTCGTTAGTAATGTAAACACGTTTTGAAAAATATGAACGGGTAAACTCACTGAATTTTCAAACCATACAACAGAGTGGCTAACAAGCTGGTTTTCAGAGTATAGTATTCATCCAATACACCTCATTACAAATCACAATTTGGGATTAAAGTTGTCTTGGAAAAATAAGAAAATAAAATCACAGATTACTAGAAATGGTTTCACGATGAGACCGGAAGTCGGGATCACCACGATCACATTGGTCTGTCCACTCATCCTATCATTGAGATTACACGTGATACGATATGTGTGGGGAGTGGGCCAGGGAAGCTTTAGCGCACACAGGGCACACAGAGGGGGGTTGTGCAGACGAATGCCCACCGATACTGCTGTAGCCAGCATCCGACAGCGAACCTGCCTCGATAATCGCCCACGAACTTTATATAGGGGTCGGAAAGCCTCGGACACGTCCACAGTGTGATTTGCTTCGGCTTGGTGTGAAACCACTACAAGATAATTTTAATCCCAAATAATGATATATATTGACATGCATTGGCATAAATACGAATCACTGAGTTTTGATTAAAAAAATGTCTCATAACTATTTAAAAGTAAATTTATTGTGCCCAAATAGTTGAACATAAATTACCTTGGATATATTGTTTAATGTGACCAAAAGCGATGGTAAAATCATTGGGGAAAGTTGAAAGGTAGTTATTATATCACATACGATGTGCTACTCTCATCTCAGTGCTTCCATATTATTGTTCTTAGTTACTGGCAAACTTTTATCTGCTACAACGAAACCAACACCAACCTCAAAACCAACCAGTTGGGCTGTAATGCAGAATCCTCATAAAGTTCATCATTTGAGGTTGTTTGAACTGGAAGGAGTTTTTACGAATTTCTAAATTTGTGTAATAACTTCCACAATATATTTTATAATGGGTCACAAATTTCATTTTAAGGTAATTTCTGAGCTATTTCGTTTTTGTTAATTACTTGAGACCAGGTCGACTGGTTTCAGCATACCACGTAAGCCGGTGAAATTTAAAAATTCAGCTTGTATAGAGTATATGCATAATCGAGAGTTGGTGCCAGAAGAGCGTATTTACGTTTGTATTCTCGTGATGTACCGATAGGAGATTTGTACCAGCCGAAATTGCTGTACATTTCGCCGGAAGAAATGAGAGCAGCGCATTTGTATTCATGTTTGAACATATTTTGAAAAATCCCAATTTTCTTTGGTAAGACTTTGAATTCGACTAATGGAATCAATCTTCTATTTTGTGATGAAATAACCGGTACCGCTTGAAAATGCAGTGATAAACGATTTAAGTAAGTGACACTTAGTACTGGATTTGCCACGTGGCACAGTTATTGTCCTGTTTATTTCACGAATGTTTTCCTTGGTTGTATAATTCAGTGGAGTTGGAGTGGTTGTAAAATGTGAGGTAATTGTTGTGTTAGTAGAAGGCCAGCGCCAACAATGTTTGACATGTAGTGTCAAAATTGGAACAAAGAATATTTCCAACTGGTTGAAGTTCGAACAGCGGAAACACTGATGCTTGTTATGCTAAGACGGAGAGCACACTAATAACATGGAACCACGCTGGAGTCACATAAATCGTAGGTTGAAATTAATATACTAACCATGAATAGCATATTTATATTTAGTGTATCAAGCTTACACTAGCCCATTCGATTGTTCAGAGTCTTCAGGTACTCTTGATGGTCTTGGGTGTGGGTTTCACTCCTTGGGAGATCGTTAATTCCCCACGAGGTAATGCATTCAAATGTGATGGATATGTTTGTGATTTATAATCTATAATTGTGAAATTCAGGTAAGGGAGTGTCCACAGCTAATGTGAAACGCCATGGAGCATGGCACTGAGCAATAGACAGTAAGAACCTGCGAATACCACTCACTGCCAGTTTTAAAGGCTACAAACCTTAACTAAAATGGTCAAAATGCACATTGTTACAATACTTTTATATCTCAACATTATAGGTGTGAAGTATTCTCTCATGTGCAATATGAGACGTAATATATTAGAACAACTTTTCAAAACCATGGGACTAATGAAGTTAGGTCTACCTTGCCCTAACCTCCGCGGGCCTCTATTTTGGCAATTGCTATCTTCCTCTAGGCATTTACTACCACGACTATCAGTGCATGGTAGTCCTTTTTATGAACTGTGTGCGAATTCTCAACGCATGGACAATGAGAAGAAGCTAAAATATCTTTTGAAAATAAAATGTTGAACGTTACGCTGAGCAACTGCTGGTTTGTCAATCGGCAAGACCGTGCCGTCACCGGTGGTCCGTCTGTGTTCAAAAGGTAAGCCACACGATCAGTTACTTGCCCAATCAACTCGATAGGTTTAATCATATTGGGTACACCTTCCATAAATGCTCAGTTGGCGTTGAGGGGTTGAATGAGTCAGGTAAATTAAGTGTGATTCAGTAAAACTTTGTGCGAGCTAGTGTATACTTGCCTGGCGGAGGCTTCCCTTAGTGCCTCTCATCGCTGGATTTGAACGTTAAGGTATAAATTACTCACAGTTAGTCTAATGGATTTGATGTCAATGATCGTTAGAAACCCTATGCATTTTATGATACAAAATTCTCAATTATAATTTAACGAGGAAATACCTGTCCTAAATGTTACGAAATGTAACAATTTCATTTGGAAATGTTTGGATCATTAAACCACATACGGAACTGAAATTCACACCGGTGATCCAAAGTCATATCAATTATCAGTTCTTATTGATCTTTCTCCAAATGTTTCCCGCGATACTCGTGTGTAATTTGATTCTGGGTTTCACGAGGCAGTTCGAACGATATATATATATATATATATATATATATATATATATATATATATATTACGATACAGACAATAATGCACATGAAGGCATTCTCTCACGTTGCGGAAACTTTAGTCTGTTGGTTTATCTTTTGGTTGAACCAGAAGACTTGTAGTTGTTGCCGAGGTTTATTGAAGTACCCTGGCACAGGCAGTGTACCGGTTCGCGCTAGCTGATATTTGCTTTAAAGCACGGGGCAAACCAGTTTCAATGAGCGCAATAACGTGGAAACTGATTGAAAACGAAAAGTGAAATTCCTCAAGCGGAAAAAGACAGTATATAGCAACCGTGTAAACCAAATGTCACAATGCGTTGGTACTGAGATAGAACTGTGAATATACAATGGGATGGGAAAGAAAAAATGATGTCCAGCGAATGTCTGATGTTGTTCGGATTTCACCGCACCGTCGGTCGCACTGTAGTACTATGGAGAGCCAATCACACGTGATTAGATTTTTGACCCAGTGGTGCGGGGTTCACGCGAGTACCCTGCCCTCTGCGCTCATTTATGAAGACCTAAGATAGACATATGTACATACCCAATGTATGTCAATGAAAGATAGATGACCCACAGTAGGTGAGCAGTGTTACCACAAACATGTTGATTGTTTGTACTTTCTCTCAGGTAAAGATACATCAGGGTCACAAATTAAAAACAAAAATGGCATAGTACTTTTCCGTTACGGTTAGGTATGTTAATGTTAATGAAAACATTTTCATTCACTTTTTAATGATCTTGAAAAAGAACCCGTCAATGAAATAAGGAGTGTCCCTAATGGGCAAACTCCATCATTTCTGTTAAAGCACAAGGATTTAGAGATGAAGGTTATCTGATCGCCCACCGAAAATACCCATCCCTAAAATCCCCTTGTTAGGTATGCACGCGGTGGACTTCAGGAATAACAATCAATATAGCCCGCCTTCGATAGAAAAATCAGAAGGTTTGGTGAGTAAATGTGCAGAACCACTTCACGCACCTATCAATACGACTAGACCTTGCTGGAGCTGGTTTCAGCACGGACAGAGTCAGGAAAACCTATTTGAGGAAGCAGTATTAGGATATCGATGATCCGGATGGAATCTACGTTTGAAAGTGTGACGAGATCTGGAGCGAATGCTCCAGGCAAAAAGCATCCATGCGAAACAGATGGCCCTATCTTGAGTACGGTACATTGTCATTTTAAAGCCAGTGCAACGGATTTTATTAACCTGATGTGAGAATCGATATTGGCACCTTGCTTTAATAGTTTTGTTGGTCAAGCGTTCAAAAGTCACTAACATTCATGTGCTGCGGGCCTTACGGCCTGATGTTTCGACCCTGTCACTTAGACTCAATTTTTGTGCTTGCATCTTCGCTGCCCTCTGGCTGCAATCAAGAGGCTTTGTGTAGTTCAATATTCTAAATTCCAAAGGTGGTTCTTTCCGGTACTAGCATCTGAACAATGGATTCTTGCTACTGTGGGCTTTGCAACTCCCGTGACAGTTGTTCGCTGTTTGTTGAGACATAATAATTGTAAATGCTTGACTGCATTCCTTTGCAATCAATACGGCTAGGAATTTAGTCACATCTGAGCCTCTTCTCAAGCAAAAAAGCGAGAATTATTCATTGGGTGATAGGTTCAGACGTCGAGTTTCAAGTTGGTAGTTGTGTTTGCGCATTTCATGAACCGAGCGGATTGCCACTACTCTCGTCTGAGCATTCCATCTTAGTACATACGATAGCTGCAACAGGTAATAAATTTCTAAAAGCTACCAGGTGATTTTAAAACTGTGAAAAAGTTCGCAAAAATCTACCTATCTTAAAGGGTTTTATGTGGACCAAGGTGACCCACATCACGTTTTAAGATAGGATGCACGTAGCCTGAGCTAAGCGTAGAAAAAAGGAAAATCGGATCAATTCCTATTGGGATTCGGATAAACAAGATAATTATTATTACGTGGGACTGTAATGTACTTCACTTTATGTGCAAGATTGCGCGCAGTGATGGCGGTGCTGGCACTGTGGTAACGTCACCAAATTACCGACCCGGGGATTTATTCGAATCTCACCACCACCGCCTGACTATTCCCATTGACTGTTGATTGGCCTCTTCTCCCTTCCTGAGAATTGTACAGTGCGATTGCTCCATCGTTTACCATCGTCTCGTCCCTCTCCCCCGTGACCTTAAACAAGTTAACTCCCTCTGACCCTTTCTGTGATCTGATTGGATCATATTCCGCGATCTGCGGCGCTTAAAGTCCCCAAACACGGAACTGTCTGATTAACGGTTTGTACGTTTTGTAATACTCTTGTTGTTTCGTCCGGTCCATGTGTGTGCTGATGGCACACCTGCTGCACAGTCGGAGTTCACTGGGCCTGTCTAAGACTTACGGCTGTTAACAAAGTGTGGTTTCTCGCTTGGGTTGGCTGGACAAGTACCAGGTCCCTTGTTGCGACTAGACCATTCGGAATATGATCCAATCAGATCACAGAAAGGGTCAGAGGGAGTTAACTTGTTTAAGGTCACGGGAGAGAGGGACGAGACGATGGTAAACGATGGAGCAATCTCACTGTATCTTTGTATATTCTATCAAAGGAAGCAAAAAATGAAAAGAAAGAAGAATTAAACCAGTGTAATGTTGCTCAAGATACAGATGATGAAATGGGAAGCTTGGTTTTGATAACTTTTATTTCGGTTGAGAGGAAACTCGGTTTGATAGAGAGTAAATAAAGAATAAGATATAGTCCTTTCAGAACAGTTCAACAGTATTTCACTCTCATTGCCAAGTGCAGAATATACCAAATAATGTTCTTGTGTTTTCGGTAACTTGTGATCCATATTTAACTGGTAGTTACTCGTGAGAAGTATTGCAGTTGTGTTGTTGATCTTGACTGACGATCCGTCAAACTACAGCTTCACGAACAATCTTCAACTGATTCAGCTAGCCGTATACTCGGTAAGCTCTAGAGTCACTCCGACTGCAGCTCGTTATCTGAGATAATAACTGCGAACTCCCCTTATTGAATAAATGTGTGTTAACACTAGGCCAACCAACTCACTTTGGGACTGTCCAGAATTATCATATCGTGGTTCTTCAGTACATTTTGCCCGATCGAAAAAGGAGAGAAGGTAGTATCTGTTTACCTTCCGTGGAAAGACTTAATCCAGATCAGCCGTTCAATGCGGGTTAAGGTGCACAACCCAAAATGAATTGGATATGTGGTTAAGTCTGTTAGGTGAATTGAATTTTATGCACAGAGAGAAAATTTAAAGGACAATAAGGCAAAATTGATAATTTGTAGCACAGATAAATTTCGGGGACAGATAGATCATCTTCGAAGATGCACAAGTAACAATTCCTGATAGGGATCGCAATATTACAGTGTTTTGCACAATTTAGTTCCGGAAACACTTCGCGTTATCTCTTCAGATGCACAGTCGCAAAAATTATAATTAAAACTAACAAGGTACAGTTACCGTGCATGAGCTTGTTGTTACTAAATTTTTTCATCTTTCCACCAAGACAGAACTGGGGTTACAAGTAATTTCCTCTGCTTGATCAGTTCGGGTTGACATCATTTTATAGCAGTCGCCTCTACAAACTGCAGAAACGGAGAGGTTTGTGTGAAAAAAACTTTTGAATGCCATGGTTTCGTTCACTTGACATCGAGTCTCTAACAAATGACGAGCTATCGATGACGCTTAATAACTATTCGAATATCCATATCGTATATAAAAAACTAATGATGGCAGTGTACAGATGAAAATTTTGACCAAGATAAGCAAATGATCATCGCTAGACAAAAGTGAATGTTGATTTTGCTTCCATCAGTTGATTCGAATAATGAACTTGTTAAGTTTAAGGACTAGGTAGTTAAAATCTGCTCCTGATTCACAGCCATGGACTGGCTCATAGAATTATCTAATCGGTTTACTCTGCATTTTATTAATAGGAACAAAGGAACCTTGGTCTTTGATAACTAACCAGGAGGCCAACAGCCAACTAAAAGGCGAGGCTTAATTCAGCAGACCAAATACTCCAATCCTTCTTCAATATATATATATATATGTATATATAGATATATATAATAGATGATATTGCATAATACCAATATACATAATAATGAGCCCGCGTTACAGCAGATTATTTGCTGGATGGTGTAAGTTGATCATGATCACTAGCTCTTCATTGAATGTTGATCATTATCTGTGATAGCATATGGTTAGTGATTACGTGCTCAGTTAAAGCAAATTACGCTTTTTGGTTTGTGATAGATGCCTTGAACCAAGAGATCAAAGTCAAAGTCAAAGTTTTATTATGGGCGTTTTAACAAAGCTAAAGCTTATCATGCCCCATAGGATTTTTACAGAATGAATAACTTCACAAAGAGAAAATAACAATGACAGTGATGTCGAAATTTTAAGTGTTCCAATGCTTCATCAAGTTGCGATTTAAATAGTTCAACTTAGGAGCACACACTACATCAGATAGGAGAGAATTCCATGTGCCGCACACTCTGACTGCAAACGAGTGATACCGGCAATGAAGGTGGCTCTTCTGGGTCTTCACCTTCAGTGGATGTCCCCTGAGGTGATCATTATGAGACAAAGTCAGCAGAGAACGGCAAGGGTGGTTGGGTTGATGCAGTATGTGATATGCCAATATCAGGTCCCCTCGAAGTCGGCGGTATTGGGATGAGTAGAGTCCCGATATTTGCAGTCTTTCGGAGTATGTCTTGTTATATAGACCTTTTACCAATTTTGTTGCCATCCTCTGCGGACGTTCTAGAGCCTTCCTGTCGCGGTTTAACCATAGATTCTATACTTAAACGGCGTACTCCGTGTGTAGCCGAACGAACGCTGATAACAAGCGTGGGAACAGTGCTCTTTCGAAAACATGTCTGAGTAGTCCCACTTGCTTTAGAGCAATAGATGATGCCCTGGCACAGTGCGTGGAACATCCTACGTCCTCCTGTACCATAACTCCCAAATCCCTTTCGTCAGTGGCATGCGGTAGTATTTGGTTCCCCAGAACGTAAGAGAAACGAGTCTGATGCCGCATGGAAATGACTCTACATTTGGAAACGTTGAACTTGATGTCGTTGGCGATTGACCATCGGTGGGCTGCGTCGATCGTTTGTTACAGTGCTATATAATTCTCAGAATGTGTTACAATTCTCCAGATCTTAGCGTCATCTGCAAATAGCAGTGTATTAGGCCCAAAGACATGTGACAGTTCGTTTATAAATGCAAGAAAGAGACGAGGCCCCAGTAAGGATCCTTGATGAACCCCCCGGGTAGCGATGATAGGCTCCGATTATGAATCACCAACACGAACTGACATGGTTCTTTGTCGGATAAACTCCTTGATCCAGTCCAGAACCAAACCTCTTACTCCGTAGTTGAAGAGTTTCTGCAGTGGAATTTGGTGGTTTACTCGATCAAATGCCTTGGAGAAGTCCAAATAAACTATATCCAATGGCTGGCCTGCGTTGACGGATTTCGTCCACTCATCCCGTGCAAGGAGTAGGTTTGTGGTGCACGAACGCCTGTGCCGAAATCCGTGCTGGGTTGGAGACAAAAGCTCATGCTTCTCCAGATATTCCACCAAAAGATCTGCCACAATACCCTCCATAACTTTCGACAATATCGGAAGAAGTGTAACAGGGTGGTAGTTGGCTGGATCACTGCAAGATCCCCCTTTGTAAATGGGAGAAATCACCCCTTCCTTCCATGACTGCGAAGTTACTGCTTCGTTGAACATCCTTTGGTAAACAACAGCCAGAGGTTCAGAAATGTTATTGGCTAGCGACATCAGAGTCCGGGGATGCATGTTGTCCGCGCCTGGGGATGAATTCTTACGCAAAGTTAATACTTTTGTTCTAACTTTCTCACTGTCAAAAGCCATGTTATCCAGTGAGGGATACGGTATATAGGATAGTTTGCTTGGAATCTGTAATGCTTCGTATGTCGTTGCGGTAAACACCTGAGCGAACTGTTTTTTTGAGGAACTCTGCTGCTTCTAGAGTGGTGGCTGAAACATGTCCGCACGATCTCAATGCTGGTATTCCGCATTTCACCTTCCTTGTAGAAGTGATATGTTTATAAAGTAATTTTGGATCAGAAATGCATTTTTGAGCAAGGGTTTCTTGGTACATCAATTTGTCCTCTCGTACCAACTTGGTACACTGATTTTGCATTAAGGAATAATTAGTCCTAGTTTCGATAAATGGACATCAAAGATTCAAAGATTTATTATGGGAATAACTTACGACCTCATGCTTTTCTCGTCCCATAGGTTCGTGCGGTGGATTAAGAAACAGTGATACATACAAATCTTTTTGTAAACTGTCGCGTGGTACGTGCTTTTTCCACTGCTTTACGCAGCTTCACTTGTGTTGGAACGTAAGATGTGCTAGTGTTTCCTCGAGTCTCAGGTTGAAAGATTCAATGCTTGGTGCACACACGACATAGGGTGGGGGAGAGCTTCAGATCGAACACGTTCTGACTGCGAATGACTGACGCTGGCATTCCAATCGACATTTTGAGACCACTAGTTTAAATGGGTGTCCTCTAAGATGAACGTTGGGTGATAATTTCAAAAGCGGGCGACACGGATGGCTTGGGTTTTGCATTATTTGGTACACCATAATCATATCTCCTCTGATGCGCCGGTAATGATTGGAATATAATCCCGGTGACTTCAGTCTCTCTACGTATGAAAACCGATGCAACCCCCTGACCATTTTTGTGGCCATCCTTTGTGGACGCTCCGGCATCTTGCAA